>JAGTYA010000167.1:0-42526 GCA_024291935.2 Okapia johnstoni | reverse complement strand
AGGCGAGGGGAAGCCCAGCACCCCTGGCGATGTCAAAGGAGGCCTGGACTTCTCAGAGGCAACAAGAGAGGCTCCCCGAGGCGCCACGCCCCCCGATTCAGAGAGGCCACCCCCGCTTCCCCCTGCGCCGCGCGGAAAAGCACGACCTTCGCCCCTGCATTCGAGGGGAAGCCCGATTGCCCTTGGCTGTGACCGGAGAGAAAGGCTGAGTCCCCTCGACTCCCTGGAGGCCACCCCACAGGTGCCAGTTATACCTGTCCCCTCCCCCCCTCCGGGGACCCCCGAGGGTCCTAGCTCCATGCCTGACGCGGACCCAGGGCGCTGCAGCGCCTCCTGGCGAATCCCGAGGCTGCTCGGGCCCCTGTCCGCTCGAAAGGAGGCATGGCGACCCCCGCTGGGCTAACGGGGGAGACGGGCCGGGGTACCCGCCGCAACTCGAGAATGCACCGCCGCAAGTCGAGAACACCCCCGTGAGGCCACGCCCATAGAGGGAGGAGGCGCTTTTCCCTTGCAGGGCATGGAGAGCATGCCCCGGCACCTGTTCCGGCTCCGAACGGGGCTTGACTCCTTGCGGGCGACTCCAGGTGTCCCCCGAGATCCCCGGGCCAACCTGCCAAGAAAGCGGGGCTTCCCGCCACACCGCGAGGGCGTCCCCCGGGCCCCCCTCCTTGCGAGACGGGGCCCTTGGGATCTGCAGCGACTCGAGAGCCGTCCTGCCTTTCTCTCTGCGCGCTGCAACGGAGGCTGGACTCCCTCTCTAGGCGCCCCCAGAGGTTCCCTGGGATACCCGTGTCCACAGGCGAGCGGAACCCTGAGTCTCCAGAGGCCGCTCGCGAGGGGCCCCCCCGTCGCCGTCGGCCCCTCCTCTCGAAAGGGGGGTCCAATCCCCTTTCCTGAATGCCATCGCAATCCCTACATTCCCTCGCACCTCCCAGAGCGGGACTCTCGCCTCTCCTGAGGTTCGAGAAGAGGCCCCAAGGGGCCAGTTCCGGCCGCAAGACCAAAGGTCCCCGAGGAACCCCCATCGGCAAGCGAGTCCAGTTCCCTGGACGTGAGGCGAGGGGAAGCCCAGCAGCCCCTGGCGATGTCAAAGGAGGCCTGGACTTCTCAGAGGCAACAAGAGAGGCTCCCCGAGGCGCCACGCCCCCGATTCAGAGAGGCCACCCCCGCTTCCCCCCTGCGCCGCGCGGAAAAGCACGACCTTCGCCCCTGCATTCGAGGGGAAAAGCCCGATTGCCCTTGGCTGTGACCGGAGAGAAAGGGCTGAGTCCCCTCGACTCCCTGGAGGCCACCCCACAGGTGCCAGTTATACCTGTCCCCTCCCCCCCTCCGGGGACCCCCGAGGGTCCTAGCTCCATGCCTGACGCGGACCCAGGGCGCTGCAGCGCCTCCTGGCGAATCCCGAGGCTGCTCGGGCCCCTGTCCGCTCGAAAGGAGGCATGGCGACCCCGCTGGGCTAACGGGGGAGACGGGCCGGGGTACCCGCCGCAACTCGAGAATGCACCGCCGCAAGTCGAGAACACCCCCGTGAGGCCACGCCCATAGAGGGAGGAGGCGCTTTTCCCTTTGCAGGGCATGGAGAGCATGCCCCGGCACCTGTTCCGGCTCCGAACGGGGGCTTGACTCCTTGCGGGCGACTCCAGGTGTCCCCCGAGATCCCCGGGCCAACCTGCCAAGAAAGCGGGGCTTCCTGCCAACACCGCGCGGGGGCTGGCCCGGGCCCCCCTCCTTGCGAGACGGGCCCTTTGGATCTGCAGCGACTCGGAGCCGTCCTGCCCTGGGGCCCCCCCGTCCCTCGCACCTACAGAGCGGGACTCTCGCCTCTCCTGAGGTTCGAGAAGAGGCCCCAAGGGGCCAGTTCCGGCCGCAAGACCAAAGGTCCCCGAGGAACCCCCATCGGCAAGCGAGTCCAGTTCCCTGGACGTGAGGCGAGGGGAAGCCCAGCAGCCCCTGGCGATGTCAAAGGAGGCCTGGACTTCTCAGAGGCAACAAGAGAGGCTCCCCGAGGCGCCACGCCCCCGATTCAGAGAGGCCACCCCCGCTTCCCCCTGCGCCGCGCGGAAAAGCACGACCTTCGCCCCTGCATTCGAGGGGAAGCCCGATTGCCCTTGGCTGTGACCGGAGAGAAAGGCTGAGTCCCCTCGACTCCCTGGAGGCCACCCCACAGGTGCCAGTTATACCTGTCCCCCCCCCCCCTCCGGGGACCCCGAGGGTCCTAGCTCCATGCCTGGACGCGGACCCAGGGCGCTGCAGCGCCTCCTGGCGAATCCCGAGGCTGCTCGGGCCCCTGTCCGCTCGAAAGGAGGCATGGCGACCCCGCTGGGCTAACGGGGGAGACGGGCCGGGGTACCCGCCGCAACTCGAGAATGCACCGCCGCAAGTCGAGAACACCCCCGTGAGGCCACGCCCATAGAGGGAGGAGGCGCTTTTCCCTTGCAGGGCATGGAGAGCATGCCCCGGCACCTGTTCCGGCTCCGAACGGGGCTTGACTCCTTGCGGGCGACTCCAGGTGTCCCCCGAGATCCCCGGGCCAACCTGCCAAGAAAGCGGGGCTTCCCGCCACACCGCGAGGGCGTCCCCCGGGCCCCCCCTCCTTGCGCGAGACGGGGCCCTTGGGATCTGCAGCGACTCGAGAGCCGTCCTGCCTTCTCTCTGGCGCTGCAAACGGAGGCTGGACTCCCTCTAGGCGCCCCCAGAGGTTCCCTGGGATACCCGTGTCCACAGGCGAGCGGAACCCTGAGTCTCCAGAGGCCGCTCGCGAGGGGCCCCCCGTCGCCGTCGGCCCCTCCTCTCGAAAGGGGGGTCCAATCCCCTTCCTGAATGCCATCGCAATCCCTACATTCCCTCGCACCTCCAGAGCGGGACTCTCGCCTCTCCTGAGGTTCGAGAAGAGGCCCCAAGGGGCCAGTTCCGGCCGCAAGACCAAAGGTCCCCGAGGAACCCCCATCGGCAAGCGAGTCCAGTTCCCTGGACGTGAGGCGAGGGGAAGCCCAGCAGCCCCTGGCGATGTCAAAGGAGGCCTGGACTTCTCAGAGGCAACAAGAGAGGCTCCCCGAGGCGCCACGCCCCCGATTCAGAGAGGCCACCCCCGCTTCCCCCTGCGCCGCGCGGAAAAGCACGACCTTCGCCCCTGCATTCGAGGGGAAGCCCGATTGCCCTTGGCTGTGACCGGAGAGAAAGGCTGAGTCCCCTCGACTCCCTGGAGGCCACCCCACAGGTGCCAGTTATACCTGTCCCCTCCCCCCCTCCGGGGACCCCCGAGGGTCCTAGCTCCATGCCTGACGCGGACCCAGGGCGCTGCAGCGCCTCCTGGCGAATCCCGAGGCTGCTCGGGCCCCTGTCCGCTCGAAAGGAGGCATGGCGACCCCGCTGGGCTAACGGGGGAGACGGGCCGGGGTACCCGCCGCAACTCGAGAATGCACCGCCGCAAGTCGAGAACACCCCCGTGAGGCCACGCCCATAGAGGGAGGAGGCGCTTTTCCCTTGCAGGGCATGGAGAGCATGCCCCGGCACCTGTTCCGGCTCCGAACGGGGCTTGACTCCTTGCGGGCGACTCCAGGTGTCCCCCGAGATCCCCGGGCCAACCTGCCAAGAAAGCGGGGCTTCCCGCCACACCGCGAGGGCGTCCCCCCCCGGCCCCCCTCCTTGCGAGACGGGGCCCTTGGGATCTGCAGCGACGCGAGAGCCGTCCTGCCTTCTCTCTGGCGCTGCAACGGAGGCTGGACTCCCCTCTAGGCGCCCCCAGAGGTTCCCTGGGATACCCGTGTCCACAGGCGAGCGGAACCCTGAGTCTCCAGAGGCCGCTCGCGAGGGGCCCCCCCCGCCGTCGGCCCCCCTCCTCTCGAAAGGGGGGTCCAATCCCCTTCCTGAATGCCATCGCAATCCCTACATTCCCTCGCACCTCCAGAGCGGGACTCTCGCCTCTCCTGAGGTTCGAGAAGAGGCCCCCCAAGGGGCCAGTTCCGGCCGCAAGACCAAAGGTCCCCGAGGAACCCCCATCGGCAAGCGAGTCCAGTTCCCTGGACGTGAGGCGAGGGGAAGCCCAGCAGCCCCTGGCGATGTCAAAGGAGGCCTGGACTTCTCAGAGGCAACAAGAGAGGCTCCCCGAGGCGCCACGCCCCCGATTCAGAGAGGCCACCCCCGCTTCCCCCTGCGCCGCGCGGAAAAAAAGCACGACCTTCGCCCCTGCATTCGAGGGGAAGCCCGATTGCCCTTGGCTGTGACCGGAGAGAGAGAAAGGCTGAGTCCCCTCGACTCCCTGGAGGCCACCCCACAGGTGCCAGTTATACCTGTCCCCTCCCCCCCTCCGGGGACCCCCCGAGGGTCCTAGCTCCATGCCTGACGCGGACCCAGGGCGCTGCAGCGCCTCCTGGCGAATCCCGAGGCTGCTCGGGCCCCTGTCCGCTCGAAAGGAGGCATGGCGACCCCGCTGGGCTAACGGGGGAGACGGGCCGGGGTACCCGCCGCAACTCGAGAATGCACCGCCGCAAGTCGAGAACACCCCCGTGAGGCCACGCCCATAGAGGGAGGAGGCGCTTTTCCCTTGCAGGGCATGGAGAGCATGCCCCGGCACCTGTTCCGGCTCCGAACGGGGCTTGACTCCTTGCGGGCGACTCCAGGTGTCCCCCGAGATCCCCGGGCCAACCTGCCAAGAAAGCGGGGCTTCCCGCCACACCGCGAGGGCGTCCCCCGGGCCCCCCTCCTTGCGAGACGGGGCCCTTGGGATCTGCAGCGACGCGAGAGCCGTCCTGCCTTCTCTCTGGCGCTGCAACGGAGGCTGGACTCCCTCTAGGCGCCCCCAGAGGTTCCCTGGGATACCCGTGTCCACAGGCGAGCGGAACCCTGAGTCTCCAGAGGCCGCTCGCGAGGGGCCCCCCCCGTCGCCGTCGGCCCCTCCTCTCGAAAGGGGGGTCCAATCCCCTTCCTGAATGCCATCGCAATCCCTACATTCCCTCGCACCTCCAGAGCGGGACTCTCGCCTCTCCTGAGGTTCGAGAAGAGGCCCCAAGGGGCCAGTTCCGGCCGCAAGACCAAAGGTCCCCGAGGAACCCCCATCGGCAAGCGAGTCCAGTTCCCTGGACGTGAGGCGAGGGGAAGCCCAGCAGCCCCTGGCGATGTCAAAGGAGGCCTGGACTTCTCAGAGGCAACAAGAGAGGCTCCCCGAGGCGCCACGCCCCCGATTCAGAGAGGCCACCCCCGCTTCCCCCTGCGCCGCGCGGAAAAGCACGACCTTCGCCCCTGCATTCGAGGGGAAGCCCGATTGCCCTTGGCTGTGACCGGAGAGAAAGGCTGAGTCCCCTCGACTCCCTGGAGGCCACCCCACAGGTGCCAGTTATACCTGTCCCCTCCCCCCCCCTCCGGGGACCCCCGAGGGTCCTAGCTCCATGCCTGACGCGGACCCAGGGCGCTGCAGCGCCTCCTGGCGAATCCCGAGGCTGCTCGGGCCCCTGTCCGCTCGAAAGGAGGCATGGCGACCCCGCTGGGCTAACGGGGGAGACGGGCCGGGGTACCCGCCGCAACTCGAGAATGCACCGCCGCAAGTCGAGAACACCCCCGTGAGGCCACGCCCATAGAGGGAGGAGGCGCTTTTCCCTTGCAGGGCATGGAGAGCATGCCCCGGCACCTGTTCCGGCTCCGAACGGGGCTTGACTCCTTGCGGGCGACTCCAGGTGTCCCCCGAGATCCCCGGGCCAACCTGCCAAGAAAGCGGGGCTTCCCGCCACACCGCGAGGGCGTCCCCGGGCCCCCCTCCTTGCGAGACGGGGCCCTTGGGATCTGCAGCGACTCGAGAGCCGTCCTGCCTTCTCTCTGGCGCTGCAACGGAGGCTGGACTCCCTCTAGGCGCCCCAGAGGTTCCCTGGGATACCCGTGTCCACAGGCGAGCGGAACCCTGAGTCTCCAGAGGCCGCTCGCGAGGGGCCCCCCGTCGCCGTCGGCCCCTCCTCTCGAAAGGGGGGTCCAATCCCCTTCCTGAATGCCATCGCAATCCCTACATTCCCTCGCACCTCCAGAGCGGGACTCTCGCCTCTCCTGAGGTTCGAGAAGAGGCCCCAAGGGGCCAGTTCCGGCCGCAAGACCAAAGGTCCCCGAGGAACCCCCATCGGCAAGCGAGTCCAGTTCCCTGGACGTGAGGCGAGGGGAAGCCCAGCAGCCCCTGGCGATGTCAAAGGAGGCCTGGACTTCTCAGAGGCAACAAGAGAGGCTCCCCGAGGCGCCACGCCCCCGATTCAGAGAGGCCACCCCCGCTTCCCCCTGCGCCGCGCGGAAAAGCACGACCTTCGCCCCTGCATTCGAGGGGAAGCCCGATTGCCCTTGGCTGTGACCGGAGAGAAAGGCTGAGTCCCCTCGACTCCCTGGAGGCCACCCCACAGGTGCCAGTTATACCTGTCCCCTCCCCCCCCCTCCGGGGACCCCCGAGGGTCCTAGCTCCATGCCTGACGCGGACCCAGGCGCTGCAGCGCGCCTCCTGGCGAATCCCGAGGCTGCTCGGGCCCCTGTCCGCTCGAAAGGAGGCATGGCGACCCCGCTGGGCTAACGGGGGAGACGGGCCGGGGTACCCGCCGCAACTCGAGAATGCACCGCCGCAAGTCGAGAACACCCCCGTGAGGCCACGCCCATAGAGGGAGGAGGCGCTTTTCCCTTGCAGGGCATGGAGAGCATGCCCCGGCACCTGTTCCGGCTCCGAACGGGGCTTGACTCCTTGCGGGCGACTCCAGGTGTCCCCCGAGATCCCCGGGCCAACCTGCCAAGAAAGCGGGGCTTCCCGCCACACCGCGAGGGCGTCCCCCGGGCCCCCCTCCTTGCGAGACGGGGCCCTTGGGATCTGCAGCGACGCGAGAGCCGTCCTGCCTTCTCTCTGGCGCTGCAACGGAGGCTGGACTCCCTCTAGGCGCCCCCAGAGGTTCCCTGGGATACCCGTGTCCACAGGCGAGCGGAACCCTGAGTCTCCAGAGGCCGCTCGCGAGGGGCCCCCCGTCGCCGTCGGCCCCTCCTCTCGAAAGGGGGGTCCAATCCCCTTCCTGAATGCCATCGCAATCCCTACATTCCCTCGCACCTCCAGAGCGGGACTCTCGCCTCTCCTGAGGTTCGAGAAGAGGCCCCAAGGGGCCAGTTCCGGCCGCAAGACCAAAGGTCCCCGAGGAACCCCCATCGGCAAGCGAGTCCAGTTCCCTGGACGTGAGGCGAGGGGAAGCCCAGCAGCCCCTGGCGATGTCAAAGGAGGCCTGGACTTCTCAGAGGCAACAAGAGAGGCTCCCCGAGGCGCCACGCCCCCGATTTCAGAGAGGCCACCCCCGCTTCCCCCTGCGCCGCGCGGAAAAAGCACGACCTTCGCCCCTGCATTCGAGGGGAAGCCCGATTGCCCTTGGCTGTGACCGGAGAGAAAAGGCTGAGTCCCCTCGACTCCCTGGAGGCCACCCCACAGGTGCCAGTTATACCTGTCCCCTCCCCCCCTCCGGGGACCCCCGAGGGTCCTAGCTCCATGCCTGACGCGGACCCAGGGCGCTGCAGCGCCTCCTGGCGAATCCCGAGGCTGCTCGGGCCCCTGTCCGCTCGAAAGGAGGCATGGCGACCCCGCTGGGCTAACGGGGGAGACGGGCCGGGGTACCCGCCGCAACTCGAGAATGCACCGCCGCAAGTCGAGAACACCCCCGTGAGGCCACGCCCATAGAGGGAGGAGGCGCTTTTCCCTTGCAGGGCATGGAGAGCATGCCCCGGCACCTGTTCCGGCTCCGAACGGGGCTTGACTCCTTGCGGGCGACTCCAGGTGTCCCCCGAGATCCCCGGGCCAACCTGCCAAGAAAGCGGGGCTTCCCGCCACACCGCGAGGGGCGTCCCCCGGGCCCCCCTCCTTGCGAGACGGGGCCCTTGGGATCTGCAGCGACTCGAGAGCCGTCCTGCCTTCTCTCTGGCGCTGCAACGGAGGCTGGACTCCCTCTAGGCGCCCCCAGAGGTTCCCTGGGATACCCGTGTCCACAGGCGAGCGGAACCCTGAGTCTCCAGAGGCCGCTCGCGAGGGGCCCCCCGTCGCCGTCGGCCCCTCCTCTCGAAAGGGGGTTCCAATCCCCTTCCTGAATGCCATCGCAATCCCTACATTCCCTCGCACCTCCAGAGCGGGACTCTCGCCTCTCCTGAGGTTCGAGGAGAGGCCCCAAGGGGCCAGTTCCGGCCGCAAGACCAAAGGTCCCCGAGGAACCCCCATCGGCAAGCGAGTCCAGTTCCCTGGACGTGAGGCGAGGGGAAGCCCAGCAGCCCCTGGCGATGTCAAAGGAGGCCTGGACTTCTCAGAGGCAACCAGAGAGGCTCCCCGAGGCGCCACGCCCCCGATTCAGAGAGGCCACCCCCGCTTCCCCCTGCGCCGCGCAGAAAAGCACGACATTCGCCCCTGCATTCGAGGGGAAGCCCCATTGCCCTTGGCTGTGACCGGAGAGAAAGGCTGAGTCCCCTCGACTCCCTGGAGGCCACCCCACAGGTGCCAGTTATACCTGTCCCCTCCCCCCCTCCGGGGACCCCCGAGGGTCCTAGCTCCATGCCTGATGCGGACCCAGGGCGCTGCAGCGCCTCCTGGCGAATCCCGAGGCTGCTCGGGCCCCTGTCCGCTCGAAAGGAGGCATGGCGACCCCGCTGGGCTAACGGGGGAGACGGGCCGGGGTACCCGCCGCAACTCGAGAATGCACCGCCGCAAGTCGAGAACACCCCCGTGAGGCCACGCCCATAGAGGGAGGAGGCGCTTTTCCCTTGCAGGGCATGGAGAGCATGCCCCGGCACCTGTTCCGGCTCCGAACGGGGCTTGACTCCTTGCGGGCGACTCCAGGTGTCCCCCGAGATCCCCGGGCCAACCTGCCAAGAAAGCGGGTCTTCCCGCCACACCGCGAGTGCGTCCCCCGGGCCCCCCTCCTTGCGAGACGGGGCCCTTGGGATCTGCAGCGACTCGAGAGCCGTCCTGCCTTCTCTCTGGCGCTGCAACGGAGGCTGGACTCCCTCTAGGCGCCCCCAGAGATTCCCTGGGATACCCGTGTCCACAGGCGAGCGGAACCCTGAGTCTCCAGAGGCCGCTCGCGAGGGGCCCCCCGTCGCCGTCGGCCCCTCCTCTCGAAAGGGGGGTCCAATCCCCTTCCTGAATGCCATCGCAATCCCTACATTCCCTCGCACCTCCAGAGCGGGACTCTCGCCTCTCCTGAGGTTCGAGGAGAGGCCCCAAGGGGCCAGTTCCGGCCGCAAGACCAAAGGTCCCCGAGGAACCCCCATCGGCAAGCGAGTCCAGTTCCCTGGACGTGAGGCGAGGGGAAGCCCAGCAGCCCCTGGCGATGTCAAAGGAGGCCTGGACTTCTCAGAGGCAACAAGAGAGGCTCCCCGAGGCGCCACGCCCCCGATTCAGAGAGGCCACCCCCGCTTCCCTCTGCGCCGCGCGGAAAAGCATGACCTTCGCCCCTGCATTCGAGGGGAACCCCGATTGCCCTTAGCTGTGACCGGAGAGAAAGGCTGAGTCCCCTCGACTCCCTGGAGGCCACCCCACAGGTGCCAGTTATACCTGTCCCCTCCCCCCCTCCGGGGACCCCCGAGGGTCCTAGCTCCATGCCTGACGCGGACCCAGGGCGCTGCAGCGCCTCCTGGCGAATCCCGAGGCTGCTCGGGCCCCTGTCCGCTCGAAAGGAGGCATGGCGACCCCGCTGGGCTAACGGGGGAGACGGGCCGGGGTACCCGCCGCAACTCGAGAATGCACCGCCGCAAGTCGAGAACACCCCCGTGAGGCCACGCCCATAGAGGGAGGAGGCGCTTTTCCCTTGCAGGGCATGGAGAGCATGCCCCGGCACATGTTCCGGCTCCGAACGGGGATTGACTCCTTGCGGGCGACTCCAGGTGTCCCCCGAGATCCCCGGGTCAACCTGCCAAGAAAGCGGGGCTTCCCGCCACACCGCGAGGGCGTCCCCCGGGCCCCCCTCCTTGCGAGACGGGGACCTTGGGATCTGCAGCGACTCGAGAGCCGTCCTGCCTTCTCTCTGGCGCTGCAACGGAGGCTGGACTCCCTCTAGGCGCCCCCAGAGGTTCCCTGGGATACCCGTGTCCACAGGCGAGCGGAACCCTGAGTCTCCAGAGGCCGCTCGCGAGGGGCCCCCCGTCGCCGTCGGCCCCTCCTCTCGAAAGGGGGGTCCAATCCCCTTCCTGAATGCCATCGCAATCCCTACATTCCCTCGCACCTCCAGAGCGGGACTCTCGCCTCTCCTGAGGTTCGAGAAGAGGCCCCAAGGGGCCAGTTCCGGCCGCAAGACCAAAGGTCCCCGAGGAACCCCCATCGGCAAGCGAGTCCAGTTCCCTGGACGTGAGGCGAGGGGAAGCCCAGCAGCCCCTGGCGATGTCAAAGGAGGCCTGGACTTCTCAGAGGCAACAAGAGAGGCTCCCCGAGGCGCCACGCCCCCAATTCAGAGAGGCCACCCCCGCTTCCCCCTGCGCCGCGCGGAAAAGCACGACCTTCGCCCCTGCATTCGAGGGGAAGCCCGATTGCCCTTGGCTGTGACCGGAGAGAAAGGCTGAGTCCCCTCGACTCCCTGGAGGCCACCCCACAGGTGCCAGTTATACCTGTCCCCTCCCCCCCTCCGGGGACCCCCGAGGGTCCTAGCTCCATGCCTGACGCGGACCCAGGGCGCTGCAGCGCCTCCTGGCGAATCCCGAGGCTGCTCGGGCCCCTGTCTGCTCGAAAGGAGGCATGGCGACCCCGCTGGGCTAACGGGGGAGACGGGCCGGGGTACCCGCCGCAACTCGAGAATGCACCGCCGCAAGTCGAGAACACCCCCGTGAGGCCACGCCCATAGAGGGAGGAGGCGCTTTTTTCCCTTGCAGGGCATGGAGAGCATGCCCCGGCACCTGTTCCGGCTCCGAACGGGGCTTGACTCCTTGCGGGCGACTCCAGGTGTCCCCCGAGATCCCCGGGCCAACCTGCCAAGAAAGCGGGGCTTCCCGCCACACCGCGAGGGCGTCCCCCGGGCCCCCCTCCTTGCGAGACGGGGCCCTTGGGATCTGCAGCGACTCGAGAGCCGTCCTGCCTTCTCTCTGGCGCTGCAACGGAGGCTGGACTCCCTCTAGGCGCCCCCAGAGGTTCCCTGGGATACCCGTGTCCACAGGCGAGCGGAACCCTGAGTCTCCAGAGGCCGCTCGCGAGGGGCCCCCCGTCGCCGTCGGCCCCTCCTCTCGAAAGGGGGGTCCAATCCCCTTCCTGAATGCCATCGCAATCCCTACATTCCCTCGCACCTCCAGAGCGGGACTCTCGCCTCTCCTGAGGTTCGAGAAGAGGCCCCAAGGGCCAGTTCCGGCCGCAAGACCAAAGGTCCCCGAGGAACCCCCATCGGCAAGCGAGTCCAGTTCCCTGGACGTGAGGCGAGGGGAAGCCCAGCAGCCCCTGGCGATGTCAAAGGAGGCCTGGACTTCTCAGAGGCAACAAGAGAGGCTCCCCGAGGCGCCACGCCCCCGATTCAGAGAGGCCACCCCCGCTTCCCCCTGCGCCGCGCGGAAAAGCACGACCTTTCGCCCCTGCATTCGAGGGGAAGCCCGATTGCCCTTGGCTGTGACCGGAGAGAAAGGCTGAGTCCCCTCGACTCCCTGGAGGCCACCCCACAGGTGCCAGTTATACCTGTCCCCTCCCCCCCCCCCGGGGACCCCCGAGGGTCCTAGCTCCATGCCTGACGCGGACCCAGGGCGCTGCAGCGCCTCCTGGCGAATCCCGAGGCTGCTCGGGCCCCTGTCCGCTCGAAAAGGAGGCATGGCGACCCCCCGCTGGGCTAACGGGGGAGACGGGCCGGGGTACCCGCCGCAACTCGAGAATGCACCGCCGCAAGTCGAGAACACCCCCGTGAGGCCACGCCCATAGAGGGAGGAGGCGCTTTTCCCTTGCAGGGCATGGAGAGCATGCCCCCCCGGCACCTGTTCCGGCTCCGAACGGGGCTTGACTCCTTGCGGGCGACTCCAGGTGTCCCCCGAGATCCCCGGGCCAACCTGCCAAGAAAGCGGGGCTTCCCGCCACACCGCGAGGGCGTCCCCCGGGCCCCCCTCCTTGCGAGACGGGGCCCTTGGGATCTGCAGCGACTCGAGAGCCGTCCTGCCTTCTCTCTGGCGCTGCAACGGAGGCTGGACTCCCTCTAGGCGCCCCCAGAGGTTCCCTGGGATACCCGTGTCCACAGGCGAGCGGAACCCTGAGTCTCCAGAGGCCGCTCGCGAGGGGCCCCCCGTCGCCGTCGGCCCCTCCTCTCGAAAGGGGGGTCCAATCCCCTTCCTGAATGCCATCGCAATCCCTACATTCCCTCGCACCTCCAGAGCGGGACTCTCGCCTCTCCTGAGGTTCGAGAAGAGGCCCCAAGGGGCCAGTTCCGGCCGCAAGACCAAAGGTCCCCGAGGAACCCCCATCGGCAAGCGAGTCCAGTTCCCTGGACGTGAGGCGAGGGGAAGCCCAGCAGCCCCTGGCGATGTCAAAGGAGGCCTGGACTTCTCAGAGGCAACAAGAGAGGCTCCCCGAGGCGCCACGCCCCCGATTCAGAGAGGCCACCCCCGCTTCCCCCTGCGCCGCGCGGAAAAGCACGACCTTCGCCCCTGCATTCGAGGGGAAGCCCGATTGCCCTTGGCTGTGACCGGAGAGAAAGGCTGAGTCCCCTCGACTCCCTGGAGGCCACCCCACAGGTGCCAGTTATACCTGTCCCCTCCCCCCCTCCGGGGACCCCCGAGGGTCCTAGCTCCATGCCTGACGCGGACCCAGGGCGCTGCAGCGCCTCCTGGCGAATCCCGAGGCTGCTCGGGCCCCTGTCCGCTCGAAAGGAGGCATGGCGACCCCGCTGGGCTAACGGGGGAGACGGGCCGGGGTACCCGCCGCAACTCGAGAATGCACCGCCGCAAGTCGAGAACACCCCCGTGAGGCCACGCCCATAGAGGGAGGAGGCGCTTTTCCCTTGCAGGGCATGGAGAGCATGCCCCGGCACCTGTTCCGGCTCCGAACGGGGCTTGACTCCTTGCGGGCGACTCCAGGTGTCCCCCGAGATCCCCGGGCCAACCTGCCAAGAAAGCGGGGCTTCCCGCCACACCGCGAGGGCGTCCCCCGGGCCCCCCTCCTTGCGAGACGGGGCCCTTGGGATCTGCAGCGACTTGAGAGCCGTCCTGCCTTCTCTCTGGCGCTGCAACGGAGGCTGGACTCCCTCTAGGCGCCCCCAGAGGTTCCCTGGGATACCCGTGTCCACAGGCGAGCGGAACCCTGAGTCTCCAGAGGCCGCTCGCGAGGGGCCCCCCGTCGCCGTCGGCCCCCCTCCTCTCGAAAGGGGGGTCCAATCCCCTTCCTGAATGCCATCGCAATCCCTACATTCCCTCGCACCTCCAGAGCGGGACTCTCGCCTCTCCTGAGGTTCGAGAAGAGGCCCCAAGGGGCCAGTTCCGGCCGCAAGACCAAAGGTCCCCGAGGAACCCCCATCGGCAAGCGAGTCCAGTTCCCTGGACGTGAGGCGAGGGGAAGCCCAGCAGCCCCCCTGGCGATGTCAAAGGAGGCCTGGACTTCTCAGAGGCAACAAGAGAGGCTCCCCGAGGCGCCACGCCCCCGATTCAGAGAGGCCACCCCCGCTTCCCCCTGCGCCGCGCGGAAAAGCACGACCTTCGCCCCTGCATTCGAGGGGAAGCCCGATTGCCCTTGGCTGTGACCGGAGAGAAAGGCTGAGTCCCCTCGACTCCCTGGAGGCCACCCCACAGGTGCCAGTTATACCTGTCCCCTCCCCCCCCCCCCCCGGGGACCCCCGAGGGTCCTAGCTCCATGCCTGACGCGGACCCAGGGCGCTGCAGCGCCTCCTGGCGAATCCCGAGGCTGCTCGGGCCCCTGTCCGCTCGAAAAGAGGCATGGCGACCCCGCTGGGCTCTAACGGGGGAGACGGGCCGGGGTACCCGCCGCAACTCGAGAATGCACCGCCGCAAGTCGAGAACACCCCCGTGAGGCCACGCCCATAGAGGGAGGAGGCGCTTTTCCCTTGCAGGGGGCATGGAGAGCATGCCCCGGCACCTGTTCCGGCTCCGAACGGGGCTTGACTCCTTGCGGGCGACTCCAGGTGTCCCCCGAGATCCCCGGGCCAACCTGCCAAGAAAGCGGGGCTTCCCGCCACACCGCGAGGGCGTCCCCCGGGCCCCCCCCTTGCGAGACGGGGCCCATGGGATCTGCAGCGACTCGAGAGCCGTCCTGCGTTCTCTCTCTCTGCGCTGCAACGGAGGCTGGACTCCCTCTAGGCGCCCCCAGAGGTTCCCCCTGGGATACCCGTGTCCACAGGCGAGCGGAACCCTGAGTCTCCAGAGGCCGCTCGCGAGGGGGGCCCCCGTCGCCGTCGGCCCCTCCTCTCGAAAGGGGGGTCCAATCCCCTTCCTGAATGCCATCGCAATCCCTACATTCCCTCGCACCTCCAGAGCGGGACTCTCGCCTCTCCTGAGGTTCGAGAAGAGGCCCCAAGGGGCCAGTTCCGGCCGCAAGACCAAAGGTCCCCGAGGAACCCCCATCGGCAAGCGAGTCCAGTTCCCTGGACGTGAGGCGAGGGGAAGCCCAGCAGCCCCTGGCGATGTCAAAGGAGGCCTGGACTTCTCAGAGGCAACAAGAGAGGCTCCCCGAGGCGTCACGCCCCCGATTCAGAGAGGCCACCCCCCCCCGCTTCCCCCTGCGCCGCGCGGAAAAGCACGACCTTCGCCCCTGCATTCGAGGGGAAGCCCGATTGCCCTTGGCTGTGACCGGAGAGAAAGGCTGAGTCCCCCTCGACTCCCTGAGGCCACCCCACAGGTGGTTATACCTGTCCCCTCCCCCCCTCCGGGGACCCCGAGGGTCCTAGCTCCATGCCTGACGCGGACCCCAGGCGCTGCAGCGCCCCTGGCGAATCCCGAGGCTGCTCGGCCCCTGTCCCCGAAAGGAGGCATGGCGACCCCGCTGGGCTAACGGGGGAGACGGGCAGCGAACTCGAGAGCCGCCGCAAGTCGAGAACTCCCCCGTGAGGCCACTTGCAAGAGGGAGGAGGCTGGACTCCCTCTAGCATGGAGCCCCCAGACCTGTTCCCTGAACGGGGCTTACCCGTGTGCGGGCACTCCAGGTGTCCCCCGAGATCCCCGGCCAACCCTGCCAAGAAAGTCCCCCAGAGAGGGCGTCCCCCGCCCCCCTCCTTGCGAGACGGGGCCCCCCGTCGCCGTCCGGCCCCTCCTGCAACTGGACTCGAAAGGGGGGTCGGCCCCTCCTCTCGAAAGGGGGGTCCAATCCCCTTCCTGAATGCCATCGCAATCCCTACATTCCCTCGCACCTCCAGAGCGGGACTCTCTCGCCTCTCCTCTCCTGAGGTTCGAGAAGAGGCCCCAAGGGGCCAGTTCCGGCCGCAAGACCAAAGGTCCCCGAGGAACCCCCCATCGGCAAGCGAGTCCAGTTCCCTGGACGTGAGGCGAGGGGAAGCCCAGCAGCCCCTGGCGATGTCAAAGGAGGCCTGGACTTCTCAGAGGCAACAAGAGAGGCTCCCCGAGGCGCCACACGCCCCCGATTCAGAGAGGCCACCCCCGCTTCCCCCTGCGCCGCGCGGAAAAAGCACGACCTTCGCCCCTGCATTCGAGGGGAAGCCCGATTGCCCTTGGCTGTGACCGGAGAGAAAGGCTGAGTCCCCTCGACTCCCTGGAGGCCACCCCACAGGTGCCAGTTATATACCCTGTCCCCTCCCCCCCTCCGGGGACCCCCCCGAGGGTCCTAGCTCCATGCCCTGACGCGGACCCAGGGCGCTGCAGCGCCTCCTGGGCGAATCCCGAGGCTGCTCGGGCCCCTGTCCGCTCGAAAGGAGGCATGGCGACCCCGCTGGGGCTAACGGGGGAGACGGGCCGGGGTACCCGCCCGCAACTCGAGAATGCACCGCCGCAAGTCGAGAACACCCCCGTGAGGCCACGCCCATAGAGGGGAGGAGGCGCTTTTTTTTCCTTGCAGGGCATGGAGAGCATGCCCCGGCACCTGTTCCGGCTCCGAACGGGGCTTGACTCCTTGCGGGCGACTCCAGGTGTCCCCCGAGATCCCCGGGCCAACCTGCCAAGAAAGCGGGGCTTCCCGCCACACCGCGAGGGCGTCCCCCCGGGCCCCCCCCTCCTTGCGAGACGGGGCCCTTGGGATCTGCAGCGACGCGAGAGCCGTCCTGCCTTCTCTCTGGCGCTGCAACGGAGGCTGGACTCCCTCTAGGCGCCCCCAGAGGTTCCCTGGGATACCCGTGTGTCCACAGGCGAGCGGAACCCTGAGTCTCCAGAGGCCGCTCGCGAGGGGGGCCCCCCGTCGCCGTCGGCCCCCTCCTCTCGAAAGGGGGGGGGTCCAATCCCCTTCCTGAATGCCATCGCAATCCCTACATTCCCTCGCACCTCCAGAGCGGGACTCTCGCCTCTCTCCTGAGGTTCGAGAAGAGGCCCCAAGGGGCCAGTTCCGGCCGCAAGACCAAAGGTCCCCGAGGAACCCCCATCGGCAAGCGAGTCCAGTTTCCCTGGACGTGAGGCGAGGGGAAGCCCAGCAGCAGCCCCTGGCGATGTCAAAGGAGGCCTGGACTTCTCAGAGGCAACAAGAGAGGCTCCCCCCGAGGCGCCACGCCCCCCGATTCAGAGAGGCCACCCCCGCTTCCCCCTGCGCCCTGCGCGGAAAAAAAAACGACCTTCGCCCCTTCGCCCCTGCATTCGAGGGGAAGCCGATTGCCCTTGGCTGTGACCGGAGAGAAAGGCTGAGTCCCCTCGACTCCCCCTGGAGGCCACCCCACAGGTGCCAGTTATACCTGTCCCCCCCCCCCCTCCGGGGACCCCCGAGGGTCCTAGCTAGCTCCATGCCTGACGCGGACCCAGGGCGCTGCAGCGCCTCCTGGCGAATCCCGAGGCTGCTCGGGCCCCCCCTGTCCGCTCGAAAGGAGGCATGGCGACCCCCCGCTGGGCTAAACGGGGGAGACGGGCCGGGGTACCCGCCGCAACTCGAGAATGCACCGCCGCAAGCAAGTCGAGAACACCCCCCCGTGAGGCCACGCCCATAGAGAGGGAGGAGGCGCTTTTTTTCCTTTGCAGGGCATGGAGAGCATGCCCCCGGCACCTGTTCCGGCTCCGAACGGGGCTTGACTCCTTGCGGGCGACTCCAGGTGTCCCCCGAGATCCCCCCCCGCCAACCTGCCAAGAAAAGCGGGGCTTTCCGCCACACCGCGAGGGCGGCCCCCCCGGGCCCCCCTCCTTGCGAGAGACGGGGCCCTTGGGATCTGCAGCGACGCGAGAGCCGTCCTGCCTTCTCTCTGGCGCTGCAACGGAGGCTGGACTCCCTCTAGGCGCCCCCAGAGGTTCCCTGGGATACCCGTGTCCACAGGCGAGCGGAACCCCTGAGTCTCCAGAGGCCGCTCGCTCGCGAGGGGCCCCCCGTCGCCGTCGGCCCCCCCTCCTCTCGAAAGGGGGGTCCAATCCCCTTCCTGAATGCCATCGCAATCCCTACATTCCCTCGCACCTCCAGAGCGGGACTCTCGCCTCTCCTGAGGTTCGAGAAGAGGCCCCAAGGGGCCAGTTCCGGCCGCAAGACCAAAGGTCCCCGAGGAACCCCCATCGGCAAGCGAGTCCAGTTCCCTGGACGTGAGGCGAGGGGGGAGCCCAGCAGCCCCTGGCGATGTCAAAAGGAGGCCTGGACTTCTCAGAGGCAACAAGAGAGGCTCCCCCGAGGCGCCACGCCCCCGATTCAGAGAGGCCACCCCCGCTTCCCCCCCCCTGCGCCGCGCGCGCGGAAAAAGCACGACCTTCGCCCCTGCATTCGAGGGGAAGCCCGATTGCCCTTGGCTGTGACCGGAGAGAAAGGCTGAGTCCCCCCGACTCCCTGGAGGCCACCCCACAGGTGCCAGTTATACCTGTCCCCTCCCCCCCCCCCCCCCTCCGGGGACCCCCCGAGGGTCCTAGCTCCATGCCTGACGCGGACCCAGGGCGCTGCAGCGCCTCCTGGCGAATCCCGAGGCTGCTCGGGCCCCTGTCCGCTCGAAAGGGAGGCATGGCGACCCCGCTGGGCTAACGGGGGAGACGGGCCGGGGTACCCGCCGCAACTCGAGAATGCACCGCCGCAAGTCGAGAACACCCCCCGTGAGGCCACGCCCATAGAGGGAGGGAGGAGAGCGCGCTTTTCCCTTGCAGGGCATGGAGAGCATGCCCCGGCACCTGTTCCGGCTCCGAACGGGGCTTGACTCCTTGCGGGCGACTCCAGGTGTCCCCCGAGATCCCCGGGCCAACCTGCCAAGAAAGCGGGGCTTCCCCGCACACCACACCGCGAGGGCGTCCCCCCCCCCGGGCCCCCCTCCTTGCGAGACGGGGCCCTTGGGATCTGCAGCGACGCGAGAGCCGTCCTGCCTTCTCTCTCTGGCGCTGCAACGGAGGCTGGACTCCCTCTAGGCGCCCCCAGAGGTTCCCTGGGATACCCGTGTCCACAGGCGAGCGGAACCCTGAGTCTCCAGAGGCCGCTCGCGAGGGGCCCCCCGTCGCCGTCGGGCCCCTCCTCTCGAAAAGGGGGGGTCCAATCCCCTTCCTGAATGCCAATCGCAATCCCTACATTCCCTCGCACCCTCCAGAGCGGGACTCTCGCCTCTCCTGAGGTTCGAGAAGAGGCCCCAAGGGGCCAGTTCCGGCCGCAAGCCGCAAGACCAAAGGTCCCCGAGGAACCCCCATCGGCAAGCGAGTCCAGTTCCCCCTGGACGTGAGGCGAGGGGAAAGCCCAGCAGCCCCTGGCGATGTCAAAGGAGGCCTGGACTTCTCAGAGGCAACAAGAGAGGCTCCCCGAGGCGCCACGCCCCCGATTCAGAGAGGCCACCCCCCGCTTCCCCCCCCCGCGCCGCGCGGAAAAAAGCACGACCTTCGCCCCTGCATTCGAGGGGAAGCCCGATTGCCCTTGGCTGTGACCGGAGAGAAAGGGCTGAGTCCCCTCGACTCCCTGGAGGCCACCCCACAGGTGCCAGTTATACCTGTCCCCCCTCCCCCCCTCCCGGGGACCCCCGAGGGTCCTAGCTCCATGCCTGACGCGGACCCAGGGCGCTGCAGCGCCTCCTGGCGAATCCCGAGGCTGCTCGGGCCCCTGTCCGCTCGAAAAGGAGGCATGGCGACCCCGCTGGGCTAACGGGGGGGAGACGGGCCGGGGTACCCCGCCGCCGCAACTCGAGAATGCACCGCCGCCGCAAGTCGAGAACACCCCCGTGAGGCCACGCCCATAGAGGGAGGAGGCGCGCTTTCCCTTGCAGGGCATGGAGAGCATGCCCCGGCACCTGTTCCGGCTCCGAACGGGGCTTGACTCCTTGCGGGCGACGACTCCAGGTGTCCCCCCGAGATCCCCGGGCCAACCTGCCAAGAAAGCGGGGCTTCCCGCCACACCGCGAGGGCGTCCCCCGGGCCCCCCCCTCCTTGCGAGACGGGGCCCTTGGGATCTGCAGCGACGCGAGAGCCCGTCCTGCCTTCTCTCTGGCGCGCTGCAACGGAGGCTGGACTCCCTCTAGGCGCCCCCCCAGAGGTTCCCTGGGATACCCGTGTCCACAGGCGAGCGGAACCCTGAGTCTCCAGAGGCCGCTCGCGAGGGGCCCCCCGTCGCCGTCGGCCCCTCCTCTCGAAAGGGGGGGTCCCAATCCCCTTCCTGAATGCCATCGCAATCCCTACATTCCCTCGCACCTCCAGAGCGGGACTCTCGCCTCTCCTCTCCTGAGGTTCGAGAAGAGGCCCCAAGGGGCCAGTTCCGGCCGCAAGACCAAAGGTCCCCCGAGGAACCCCCATCGGCAAGCGAGTCCAGTTCCCTGGACGTGAGGCGAGGGGAAGCCCAGCAGCCCCTGGCGATGTCAAAGGAGGCCTGGACTTCTCAGAGGCAACAAGAGAGGCTCCCCGAGGCGCCACGCCCCCCCCCGATTCAGAGAGGCCACCCCCCGCTTCCCCCCTGCGCCGCGCGCGCGGAAAAGCACGACCTTCGCCCCTGCATTTCGAGAGGGGAAGCCCGATTGCCCTTGGCTGTGACCGGAGAGAAAGGCTGAGTCCCCTCGACTCCCTGGAGGCCACCCCCACAGGTGCCAGTTATACCTGTCCCCTCCCCCCCTCCGGGGACCCCCCGGGGTCCTAGCTCCATGCCTGACGCGGACCCAGGGCGCTGCTGCAGCGCCTCCTGGCGAATCCCCGAGGCTGCTCGGGCCCCCCTGTCCGGTCCGCTCGAAAGGAGGCATGGCGACCCCGCTGGGCTAACGGGGGAGACGGGCCGGGGTACCCGCCGCAACTCGAGAATGCACCGCCGCAAGTCGAGAACACCCCCCCGTGAGGCCACGCCCATAGAGGGAGGAGGCGCGCTTTTCCCTTGCAGGGCATGGAGAGCATGCCCCGGCACCTGTTCCGGCTCCGAACGGGGGCTTGACTCCTTGCGGGCGACTCCAGGTGTCCCCCCGAGATCCCCCCCCCGAGATCCCCGGGCCAACCTGCCAAGAAAGCGGGGCTTCCCGCCACACCACCGCGAGGGCGTCCCCCGGGGGCCCCCCCCCTTGGGCGAGACGGGGCCCTTGGGATCTGCAGCGACGCGACGAGAGGCGTCCTGCCTTCTCTCTGGCGCTGCAACGGAGGCTGGACTCCCTCTAGGCGCCCCCAGAGGTTCCCTGGGATACCCGTGTCCACAGGCGAGCGGAACCCCTGAGTCTCCAGAGGCCGCTCGCGAGGGGCCCCCCGTCGCCGTCGGCCCCCTCCTCTCGAAAGGGGGGGGTCCAATCCCCTTCCTGAATGCCATCGCAATCCCTACATTCGCCTCGCACCTCCAGAGCGGGACTCTCGCCTCTCCTGAGGTTCGAGAAGAGGCCCCAAGGGGCCAGTTCCGGCCGCAAGACCAAAGGTCCCCGGGAACCCCCATCGGCAAGCGAGTCCAGTTCCCTGGACGTGGGCGAGCGGAAGCCCAGCAGCCCCTGGCGATGTCAAAGGAGGCCTGGACTTCTCAGAGGCAACAAGAGAGGCTCCCCGAGGCGCCACGCCCCCGATTCAGAGAGGCCACCACCCCCGCTTCCCCCTGCGCCGCGCGGAAAAGCACGACCTTCGCCCCTCATTCGAGGGGAAGCCCGATTGCCCTTGGCTGTGACCGGAGAGAAAGGCTGAGTCCCCTCGACTCCCTGGAGGCCACCCCCAGGTGCCAGTTATACCTGTCCCCTCCCCCTCCGCTGGGGACCCCCGAGGGTCCTCTCGCTCCATCTCCTGGACCCAGGGAGAGGCCCCTCCTGGCGAATCCCAGGCTGCTCGGCCCCCAAGACCAAAAGGTCCCCCGAGGAACCCCCTGGGCTATCGGGGGAGACGGGCCGGGGTACAGCGCCGTTCTCGAGAATGCACCGCCGCAAGTCGAGAACACCCCGTGAGGCCAGGCCCATAGAGGGAGGAGGCAGCAGCCCCTGGGGATGTGGAAAGGATGCCTGGACTTCTCCGGAGGCAACGGGGCTGACTCCTTGCGGGCGACTCCAGGTGTCCCCCGAGATCCCCGGGCCAACCTGCCAAGAAAGCGGGGCTTCCCGCCACACCGCGAGGGCGTCCCCCGGGCCCCCCTCCTTGCGAGACGGGGCCCTTGGGATCTGCAGCGACGCGAGAGCCGTCCTGCCTTCCTCTGGCGCTGCAAAAAGAGCTGGACTCCCTCTAGGCGCCCCCAGAGGTTCCCTGGGATACCCGTGTCCACAGGCGAGCGGAACCCCTGAGTCTCCAGAGGCCGCTCGCGAGGGACCCCCGTCGCCGTCGGCCCCCTCCTCTCGAAAGGGGGGTCCAAATCCCCTTCCTGAATGCCATCGCAATCCCTACATTCCCTCGGAGCGGGACTCTCGCCTCTCCTGAGGTTCGAGAAGAGGCCCCAAGGGGCCAGTTCCCCGCAAGACCAAAGGTCCCCGAGGAACCCCCATCGGCAAGCGAGTCCAGTTCCCTGGACGTGAGGCGAGGGGAAGCCCAGCAGCCCCCTGGCGATGTCAAAGGAGGCCTGGACTTCTCAGAGGCAACAAGAGAGGCTCCCGAGGCGCCACGCCCCCGATTCAGAGAGGCCACCCCCGCTTCCCCCTGCGCCGCGCGGAAAAGCACGACCTTCGCCCCTGCATTCGAGGGGAAGCCCGATTGCCCTTGGCTGTGACCGGAGAGAAAGGCCCGCCCCTCGACTCCCTCGAGAATGCACAGGTGCCAGTTATACCTGCAAGTCGAGAACACCCCCCCGTGAGGCCACGCCCATAGAGGGACCCAGGAGCTGCAGCGCCTCCTGGCGAATCCCGAGGCTGCTCGGCATGGAAGGAGGCATGGCGACCCCGCTGGGCTAACGGGGGAGACGGGCCGGGGTACCCGCCGCAACTCGAGAATGCACCGCCGCAAGTCGAGAACACCCCCGTGAGGCCACGCCCATAGAGGGAGGAGGCGCTTTTCCCTTGCAGGGCATGGAGAGCATGCCCCGGCACCTGTTCCGGCTCCGAACGGGGCTTGACTCCTTGCGGGCGACTCCAGGTGTCCCCCGAGATCCCCGGGCCAACCTGCCAAGAAAGCGGGGCTTCCCGCCACACCGCGAGGGCGTCCCCCGGGGCCCCCCTCCTTGCGAGACGGGGCCCCTTGGGATCTGCAGCGACGCGAGAGCCGTCCTGCCTTCTCTCTGGCGCTGCAACGGAGGCTGGACTCCCTCTAGGCGCCCCCAGAGGTTCCCTGGGATACCCGTGTCCACAGGCGAGCGGAACCCTGAGTCTCCAGAGGCCGCTCGCGAGGGGCCCCCCCGTCGCCGTCGGCCCCTCCTCTCGAAAGGGGGGTCCAATCCCCTTCCTGAATGCCATCGCAATCCCTACATTCCCTCGCACCTCCAGAGCGGGACTCTCGCCTCTCCTGAGGTTCGAGAAGAGGCCCCAAGGGGCCAGTTCCGGCCGCAAGACCAAAGGTCCCCGAGGAACCCCCATCGGCAAGCGAGTCCAGTTCCCTGGACGTGAGGCGAGGGGAAGCCCAGCAGCCCCTGGCGATGTCAAAGGAGGCCTGGACTTCTCAGAGGCAACAAGAGAGGCTCCCCGAGGCGCCACGCCCCCGATTCAGAGAGGCCACCCCCGCTTCCCCCTGCGCCGCGCGGAAAAGCACGACCTTCGCCCCTGCATTCGAGGGGAAGCCCGATTGCCCTTGGCTGTGACCGGAGAGAAAGGCTGAGTCCCCTCGACTCCCTGGAGGCCACCCCACAGGTGCCAGTTATACCTGTCCCCTCCCCCCCTCCGGGGACCCCCGAGGGTCCTAGCTCCATGCCTGACGCGGACCCAGGGCGCTGCAGCCGCCTCACTGGCGAATCCCGAGGCTGCTCGGGCCCCTGTCCGCTCGAAAGGAGGCATGGCGACCCGCTGGGCTAACGGGGGAGACGGGCCGGGGTACCCGCCGCAACTCGAGAATGCACCGCCGCAAGTCGAGAACACCCCCGTGAGGCCACGCCCATAGAGGGAGGAGGCGCTTTTCCCTTGCAGGGCATGGAGAGCATGCCCCTTGGCACCTGTTCCGGCTCGAACGGGGCTTGACTCCTTGCGGGCGACTCCAGGTGTCCCCCGAGATCCCGGGCCAACCTGCCAAGAAAGCGGGGCTTCCCGCCACACCGCGAGGGCGTCCCCCGGGCCCCCCTCCTTGCGAGACGGGGCCCTTGGGATCTGCAGCGACTCGAGAGCCGTCCTGCCTTCTCTCTGGCGCTGCAACGGAGGCTGGACTCCCTCTAGGCGCCCCCAGAGGTTCCCTGGGGAATACCCGTGTCCACAGGCGAGCGGAACCCTGAGTCTCCAGAGGGCGCTCGCGAGGGGCCCCCCGTCGCCGTCGGCCCCTCCTCTCGAAAGGGGGGGTCCATATCCCCTTCCCTGAATGCCATCGCAATCCCTACATTCCCTCGCACCTCCAGAGCGGGGACTCTCGCCTCTCCTGAGGTTCGAGAAGAGGCCCCAAGGGGCCAGTTCCGGCCGCAAGACCAAAGGTCCCCGAGGAACCCCCATCGGCAAGCGAGTCCAGTTCCTGGACGTGAGGCGAGGGGAAGCCCAGCAGCCCCTGGCGATGTCAAAGGAGGCCTGGACTTCTCAGAGGCAACAAGAGAGGCTCCCCGAGGCGCCACGCCCCCGATTCAGAGAGGCCACCCCCGCTTCCCCCTGCGCCGCGCGGAAAAGCACGACCTTCGCCCCTGCATTCGAGGGGAAGCCCGATTGCCCTTGGCTGTGACCGGAGAGAGAAGGCTGAGTCCCTCGACTCCCTGGAGGCCCACCCACAGGTGCCAGTTATACCTGTCCCCTCCCCCCCTCCGGGGACCCCCGAGGGTCCTAGCTCCATGCCTGACGCGGACCCAGGGCGCTGCAGCGCCTCCTGGCGAATCCCGAGGCTGCTCGGGCCCTGTCCGCTCGAAAGGAGGCATGGGCGACCCCGCTGGGCTAACGGGGGGAGACGGGGCCCGGGGTACCCGCCGCAACTCGAGAATGCACCGCCGCAAGTCGAGAACACCCCGTGAGGCGACGCCCATAGAGGGAGGAGGCGCTTTTCCCTTGCAGGGCATGGAGAGCAATGCCCCGGCACCTGTTCCGGCTCCGAACGGGGCTTGACTCCTTGCGGGCGACTCCAGGTGTCCCCCGAGATCCCCGGGCCAAACCTGCCAAGAAAGCGGGGCTTCCCGCCACACCGCGAGGGCGTCCCCCGGGCCCCCTCCTTGCGAGACGGGGGCCCTTGGGATCTGCAGCGACTCGAGAGCCGTCCTGCCTTCTCTCTGGCGCTGCAACGGAGGCTGGACTCCCTCTAGGCGCCCCCAGAGGTTCCCTGGGATACCGTGTCCACAGGCGAGCGGAACCCTGAGTCTCCACAGTGGCCGCTCGCGAGGGGCCCCCCGTCGCCGTCGGCCCCTCCTCTCGAAAGGGGGGGGTCCAATCCCCTTCCTGAATGCCCAATGCAGAGATCCCTCACCCAATTATCCGCTCCGCACCTCTCAAGAGCCTGGCCTTCTCGGCCTTCTCCCTGAGGTTCGTAGAATTGGGGCCGCCTAAGTGGGCCAGTTTCGCAGGCCTTACGCTAAGACCAATATAGGTCCACTAAGCCAGATGCCAATCACTATTCTCCTTCATCGGCAATGTTCAGTAGTCTCCCAAGTTGTGCCGCTGGACGTGGATGGCGAGGGTAAGCCCAGCAGCTCCTGGCATAGCATGTACCAAGGAGGTCATGGAACTTAAACTTCGGATGAGAAGAAACCACAACATAAGTAGTTAAGATTGGTCTTTCTGCGCAGGCTTCATTGAAAGTTAGCGGCGCCAACAGCCCTACAGAGTGTCAGAGAGGCCACCACCCGCTTACCCCTAGAAAGAAAGCAGCCGTGCGAGGGAAAGCACGACCTTTCGCCCCTGGCTATCGATGGGGAAGGCTCCGAATTGCCCTTGGCGGTGTGACCGGAGTAGAAAGGAGTAGGCTAAGTAACGTCCCTCTCGCACATACTCCTGGAGAGCCACACGCTCAGTCAGGTGCCAGTTATAACACTGTACCCTCCCCCCGTACGGGACCCCAAACAGTCCCCACCTGCAACCTAAAAAAGTAAAGAGGAAGAAAATAAAAAGGTGCCAGACAACAGAAGAAGAATAATAAACAAGAAGAAAAGAGCGATCGTAAAGGGTGGAGGGTCGCTAGCTCCCGATGCATGACGGCGGACGCCAGTAAAGCGCGAGTACTGGCGAGGGTCCTCATAGTGGTCGAATCCCGATTCTGGCTTCGGGCCAACTGTCCGCTCGAGAAGGAGTCACGGCGACCGCGCTGGATGAAACGGGGGAAGTACTGAGTTAGGGTACCCGCGCAGCATAGGTGGCTAGAATGGCGAACCCGCGTGGCACAACACGGTAACCGAATCACGCGTGAACAACTGTCCATTGATGTGAAGGATGGAGGAGAGCCGCTTATGTGACATAGTACTTTGCATGTAACGAGGCATTGCGCCAACTGCTAAGTCAGTTGGCATATAAGTCGAGCTCCGAAGGGAAGGCGCTTGCTATTTTTCACCAAATGTTGCGGAGAGCTGAAGATGGCCAGGTGTCGCCCCTGGAATGATCCCCGGGCCAACTTTTGCGCGCTGGAAGATTGGCTGGCTTTGATTCCCGAGCGCGACATCTAGCGTGGGCAGATCTTCGACTCGTGCTATTCGCTTTGAATTGTGTGGACATTATTGTACCATGAGACGGGCCCGGAAGATTCTATATGCATGAGCAGCGACTAACTCAAGGAAGCCAAACGTTCTGACACTTATAGTTATGAGCATGAGGATGCTGTCCCTCCACACCTCACCAGGGCGTAGGTTCCCTGGGAGATACCAGTGTCTCACAATATTTAAGTCGGAACGCCTGAGGTCCCCGTCCAGAGGACTGGCGCATCGGAAAAGCGAATCGCTGCTCTTCGTGCCGTCGGCCCCAGGATGGCATAACCTACGGTACAAGGGCTGTTCTCTAGCATCCCTCATTGGCACTTGAATTGCCACGGGAGCGCACTCCCCCCTAATGTTCGACCATGCCTCTCCAACAAGAGTTGCGAGATAACTCCAGGTGCGTCTCAAGAGCGTCCCGATCTGATGTCGCATGTATCCGGACCACACCGCAAGCCTCACCATGTGACCGTGTCCTAACCAGTGCGTGCATGAGACACTGAGTCTCCAGAGGGGGGTTTGAGGGAACGGTATCATTCGCGATTGCAAGCAGAGTACATTCCTCCCCCCGTAACCGTCCGTCGGATACCCCTCCTCTCGAAGAACGGGTCACACTATCACGTTCTGTTGAAGGTCCGTCGCTGATCCCGACAGTCTCAAGGATATGAAGTTCTGTAGTGTAGGGTGACAGTTGCATCAGAAGAGTCAAACGCATGATACGCGTGTCAGGAAGATAGTGCCCCACTACGCGAGTGTGCAATTGCTTAGTCCTTATTAGCATTGCTCGAACTCATATAAGACACATGAGCACTCGGCTTCTCAATGTGGAGTAAAGGAGCCCATGTAGCCGTGCCGAGTGACGGCCCTCTGAGCTCAATGACCTCGTGCCGCTGTAGCCGAATTGAGGATCTCTAGCGGGATGTAGCCACAGTATAGCCCTGGCAGTTGCATGTCAACATGGCAGGTTGGATGTTGGTTTGAGAGAAAGGCATCTGAGAGGTTCAACACGAGTGACATGTCCAACCATTGCTCGAGTGCCACGGGCCACAAGACACGAGTTGCAGAGTTAGTACCTCTCTGTCATTGCCCGCGAAGCCTTTTTGTGAGACAAGGCTGTGGTATAGCTGACACTAGGGTAATGTAGGCCATATGCTGTACTTTCTGCGCAAGAAGAGCTAACGGCTCCTGCTAGAGGTGTTAGTATACGCCGAGTCTGCTCGGGATTAAGAGGTCACGATGTAGCACCTACCCTGGGTTTGGGAGTTACTGGGACCTGTGTAAGATCAGGTCTCTAAGGCTCATCAGGTCAGGGAGTGAGTAATCACACCTGTCTGATATGGCCGCGGGAAGAGGATATCAGTCCGCGACTGTAATATCGAGGAAAACGGGTACCTTGCTCTCATGCCTTGTATCGTGGATCGCCCCAGGGCGCAACAGCGCTTCCTAGGAGAGTCGCTGTGAGGTCTGGTTCGGGCCGCTGTCATCCGCATCACTCAAGCAGGGACATTGCCACCCCAGTGGGGTTAAAGGAGAGATGTAGGAAGTCCGGTTGTGTACATCCGTCTCGCTCAACTCTTGTGAATGCACACGTCTCGGCGTACGTCTGATAGAGAGAACCTCCGCGCTGTAGAGTTGTACTAATGAAAGAGTAGAAGGACGCGAGGTCGAACTCCCCTCTGTCAGAGTGCACGGGTAAGAGCTTTTGCGACTCTGGAGAGCTGGTCACCGCTACGATGAGTCGAAACGGGGGGGCTAGAAAGCTGGGCGTGGCGACTCCAGGTGCTTCGCGCGATCCACGGGCCAACCGGCGAGGAGTTTGCCCCCTGGGCCCACCAACGCTAGGCTCAGCGGCACCCGTGGGCCGCTTTAGTTGCGAAGAAGGGGCCCCTAGGGGTCTGCATCGTCGCGAGAGCCGTACGTCGCCTACGACTGCTGGACGCTGCGAACGGAGGCTGGGACTCGCCTCTAGGGCGCCCCCAGAGGTTTCCATGGGATAACCCGTGTCCACAGGCGAGCGGAAAACCCCCCCTTTTTTTGAGTTCACACAGAGGCCGCACGCGAGGGGCCCCCGGTACGCCGTCAGGCACTCCCTCTCGAAAGAGGGGGGTCCAAGTCCCTTTTGGCCTGAATGCCACCGGAGAAAATCCCTACATTCCCTCGCACCTCCAGAGGCGGGGACTGGGTGGGAGGGGGCGACGGCCTCTCCTGGAGGTTCGAAGAAGGAGGTGGGGCTCCCCAAGTGAGGCCCTTATCGGGGTCCAGCAAGAGCAAGAGTTCCCTCCGAGTGGATGACTTCCTTGCCCATCGTGTCAAGCTGAGCGTCGGCAGTTTCCCTGGACACGGTTTAGAGTGCTGTAGGCGGGAGAGCCCAGGATGGGCCCGCGTGATCGATGATCAGAAGGACGGCCTGGGACTCAGCGTTCCAGATGAGCCAATCTAAGTTCACAGTGTAGGGCTCGCTCAGGCTAGGGACGGTCCACGTACACCGCGGCCGGATCGTATCTAAGGAGTAGGTAGCGCCGACCCGCGCTTCCCCTGCGCCGGGGCGGAAAAGCGCAACGACCATTCGCCCCACTGCATTTTACGAGAGAAGTAGGAAGCCCGTTTGCCCTTGGCTGGTGACCGGAGGGAGAGAAGGCTGAGTCTTCCACGACTCACCTCGGTAATGCCACCCCACAGGTATCATTAATACCTGTCCCCTACCCCCTCTCCGGGACCCCCGTAGGGTTCCAAAGTCTCCTGACCTCGCCGCGGTGACCCAAGGGCTGCTGCCAGTCGTCTTCACTTGGGCGGAATCTCGAGGCTTGCTCGGTCCACCTGTCCGCTCGAAAGTAGCCATGGAGACCCCGCTGAGGTTATCGGGGTAGACGGAGCCCGGGGTCCGCGCCGGCAACATCGAGTAATGCACCGCCGCAAGTCGAGAACAGCTCCCGTTAGGCGCAAGCCCATAGGGGGAGGATGGCGCTTTTTCCCTTTGCTAGGGGATGGTGAAAGCATTGTCCACAGGGCACCTGTTCGGGCTCCCCAACGGTGCTTGGAGACTCCTTGCCTGGCTACTCCAGGTTTGGTCCCCCGAGATTGTCACCGGGACCAACCTGCCAAGAAAGCTGGGCTTCCCGCACACAACCGCGAGGCGGCGGTCACCCGCGGCCCCCCCTCCTTGCGAGGACGGGCCACTTGGATTCTGCAGCGTACGAAGAGAGCCGTCCTGCCTTGTTTTCTGGCCGTTGCAACGGAAGGGCTTGGACCTCCCTCGTAGGCAGCCCCCAGAGGTTCCCAGGGAAACCCTGTGTCCACAGGGCGAGTCGGAACCGCTGAGTCGTCCATAGGTCCGCTCGCTGAGGAGGGCCCCTCGTCCGCCAGGTCGGCCCCTCCTCTCGAACATGGGGAGTCCAATCCCTTCCCTGAATGCCTACTCGCAATCCCTACTTCCCCTCTGCACCTCCAGAGGCGGGAGTCTCTGCCTCTCCTTAGGTTCGAGGAAGAGGCCCCAAGGGGCGCCATTTCCGCCGCAAGACCAAAGGTGCCCCGAGGAACCCCCATCGTGGCAAGAGAATCCAGGCTCCCTGGACGTGAGGCGAGGGGAAGCCACGCAGCCCCCTGGCGTTGTTAAAAGGAAAGGCCTGGACATTCTCAGAGGCTATCAAGTAGAGGCTCCCCGAGGCGCCACTCCCCCCGATTCATGATAGGGCGCCCCCCGCAATCACCCTGCGCTCGCGCGGAAAGCCGCACGACCTTCGCCCCTGCATTTCGAGGGGAAAGGGGGGGGGGGGGGGAGCCCGATTTGCCCTTGGCTGTGACGGAGGGAGAGAAAGGCTGAGTCCCCTCGGACTCCCTGGAGGCCACCCCACAGGTGCCAGTTATACCTGTCCCCTCCCCCCCTCCGGGGACCCCCCGAGGGTCCTAGCTCCATGCCTGACGCGGACCCAGGGCGCTGCAGCGCCTCCTGGCGAATCCCGAGGCTGCTCGGGCCCCCTGTCCGCTCGAAAGGAGGCATGGCGACCCCGCTGGGCTAACGGGGGAGACGGGCCGGGGTACCCGCCGCAACTCGAGAATGCACCGCCGCAAGTCGAGAACACCCCCGTGAGGCCACGCCCATAGAGGGAGGAGGCGCTTTTCCCTTGCAGGGCATGGAGAGCATGCCCCGGCACCTGTTCCGGCTCCCGAACGGGGCTTGACTCCTTGCGGGCGACTCCAGGTGTCCCCCGAGATCCCCGGGCCAACCTGCCAAGAAAGCGGGGGCTTCCCGCCACACCGCGAGGGCGTCCCCCGGGCCCCCCTCCTTGCGAGACGGGGCCCTTGGGATCTGCAGCGACGCGAGAGCCGTCCTGCCTTCTCTCTGGCGCTGCAACGGAGGCTGGACTCCCTCTAGGCGCCCCCAGAGGTTCCCTGGGATACCCGTGTCCACAGGCGAGCGGAACCCTGAGTCTCCAGAGGCCGCTCGCGAGGGGCCCCCCCGTCGCCGTCGGCCCCTCCTCTCGAAAGGGGGGTCCAATCCCCTTCCTGAATGCCATCGCAATCCCTACATTCCCTCGCACCTCCAGAGCGGGACTCTCGCCTCTCCTGAGGTTCGAGAAGAGGCCCCAAGGGGCCAGTTCCGGCCGCAAGACCAAAGGTCCCCGAGGAACCCCCATCGGCAAGCGAGTCCAGTTCCCTGGACGTGAGGCGAGGGGAAGCCCAGCAGCCCCTGGCGATGTCAAAGGAGGCCTGGACTTCTCAGAGGCAACAAGAGAGGCTCCCCGAGGCGCCACGCCCCCGATTCAGAGAGGCCACCCCCGCTTCCCCCTGCGACGCCCGGAAAAGCACGACCTTCGCCCCTGCATTCGAGGGGAAACCCGATTGCCCTTGGTTGTGACCGGAGAGAAAGGCTGAGTCCCCTCGACTCCCTGGAGGCCACCCCACAGGTGCCAGTTATACCTGTCCCCTCCCCCCCTCCGGGGACCCCCGAGGGTCCTAGCTCCATGCCTGACGCGGACCCAGGGCGCTGCAGCGCCTCCTGGCGAATCCCGAGGCTGCTCGGGCCCCTGTCCGCTCGAAAGGAGGCATGGCGACCCCGCTGGGCTAACGGGGGAGACGGGCCGGGGTACCCGCCGCAACTCGAGAATGCACCGCCGCAAGTCGAGAACACCCCCGTGAGGCCACGCCCATAGAGAGGAGGGAGGCGCTTTTCTTTTCCCTTGCAGGGCATGGAGAGCATGCCCCGGCACCTGTTCCGGCTCCGAACGGGGCTTGACTCCTTGCGGGCGACTCCAGGTGTCCCCGAGATCCCCGGGCCAACCTGCAAGAAAGCGGGGCTTCCCGCCACACCGCGAGGGCGTCCCCCGGGCCCCCTCCTTGCGAGACGGGGCCCTTGGGATCTGCAGCGACGCGAGAGCCGTCCTGCCTTCTCTCTGGCGCTGCAACGGAGGCTGGACTCCCTCTAGGCGCCCCCAGAGGTTCCCTGGGATACCCGTGTCCACAGGCGAGCGGAACCCTGAGTCTCCAGAGGCCGCTCGCGAGGGGCCCCCCGTCGCCGTCGGCCCCTCCTCTCGAAAGGGGGGTCCAATCCCCTTCCTGAATGCCATCGCAATCCCTACATTCCCTCGCACCTCCAGAGCGGGACTCTCGCCTCTCCTGAGGTTCGAGAAGAGGCCCCAAGGGGCCAGTTCCGGCCGCAAGACCAAAGGTCCCCGAGGAACCCCCATCGGCAAGCGAGTCCAGTTCCCTGGACGTGAGGCGAGGGGAAGCCCAGCAGCCCCTGGCGATGTCAAAGGAGGCCTGGACTTCTCAGAGGCAACAAGAGAGGCTCCCCGAGGCGCCACGCCCCCGATTCAGAGAGGCCACCCCCGCTTCCCCCTGCGCCGCGCGGAAAAGCACGACCTTCGCCCCTGCATTCGAGGGGAAGCCCGATTGCCCTTGGCTGTGACCGGAGAGAAAGGCTGAGTCCCCTCGACTCCCTGGAGGCCACCCCACAGGTGCCAGTTATACCTGTCCCCTCCCCCCCTCCGGGGACCCCCGAGGGTCCTAGCTCCATGCCTGACGCGGACCCAGGGCGCTGCAGCGCCTCCTGGCGAATCCCGAGGCTGCTCGGGCCCCTGTCCGCTCGAAAGGAGGCATGGCGACCCCGCTGGGCTAACGGGGGAGACGGGCCGGGGTACCCGCCGCAACTCGAGAATGCACCGCCGCAAGTCGAGAACACCCCCGTGAGGCCACGCCCATAGAGGGAGGAGGCGCTTTTCCCTTGCAGGGCATGGAGAGCATGCCCCGGCACCTGTTCCGGCTCCGAACGGGGCTTGACTCCTTGCGGGCGACTCCAGGTGTCCCCCGAGATCCCCGGGCCAACCTGCCAGAAAGCGGGGCTTCCCGCCACACGCGAGGGGGCGTCCCCCGGGCCCCCCTCCTTGCGAGACGGGGCCCTTGGGATCTGCAGCGACGCGAGAGCCGTCCTGCCTTCTCTCTGGCGCTGCAACGGAGGCTGGACTCCCTCTAGGCGCCCCCAGAGGTTCCCTGGGATACCCGTGTCCACAGGCGAGCGGAACCCTGAGTCTCCAGAGGCCGCTCGCGAGGGGCCCCCCGTCGCCGTCGGCCCCTCCTCTCGAAAGGGGGGTCCAATCCCTTCCTGAATGCCATCGCAATCCCTACATTCCCTCGCACCTCCAGAGCGGGACTCTCGCCTCTCCTGAGGTTCGAGAAGAGGCCCCAAGGGGCCAGTTCCGGCCGCAAGACCAAAGGTCCCCGAGGAACCCCCATCGGCAAGCGAGTCCAGTTCCCTGGACGTGAGGCGAGGGGAAGCCCAGCAGCCCCTGGCGATGTCAAAGGAGGCCTGGACTTCTCAGAGGCAACAAGAGAGGCTCCCCGATGCGCCACGCCCCCGATTCAGAGAGGCACCCCCGCTTCCCCCTGCGCCGCGCGGAAAAAGCACGACCTTCGCCCCTGCATTCGAGGGGAAGCCCGATTGCCCTTGGCTGTGACCGGAGAGAAAGGCTGAGTCCCCTCGACTCCCTGGAGGCCACCCCACAGGTGCCAGTTATACCTGTCCCCTCACCCCCTCCGGGGACCCCGAGGGTCCTAGCTCCATGCCTGACGCGGACCCAGGGCGCTGCAGCGCCTCCTGGCGAATCCCGAGGCTGCTCGGGCCCCTGTCCGCTCGAAAGGAGGCATGGCGACCCCGCTGGGCTAAACGGGGGAGAGACGGGCCGGGGTACCCGCCGCAACTCGAGAATGCACCGCCGCAAGTCGAGAACACCCCCGTGAGGCCACGCCCATAGAGGGAGGAGGCGCTTTTCCCCTTGCAGGGCATGGAGAGCATGCCCCGGCACCTGTTCCGGCTCCGAAACGGGGCTTGACTCCTTGCGGGCGACTCCAGGTGTCCCCCGAGATCCCCGGGCCAACCTGCCAAGAAAGCGGGGCTTCCCGCCACACCGCGAGGGCGTCCCCCCCCGGCCCCCCTCCTTGCGAGACGGGGCCCTTGGGATCTGCAGCGACGCGAGAGCCGTCCTGCCTTCTCTCTGGCGCTGCAACGGAGGCTGGACTCCCTCTAGGCGCCCCAGAGGTTCCCTGGGATACCCGTGTCCACAGGCGAGCGGAACCCTGAGTCTCCAGAGGCCGCTCGCGAGGGGCCCCCCGTCGCCGTCGGCCCCTCCTCTCGAAAGGGGGGTCCAAATCCCCTTCCTGAATGCCATCGCAATCCCTACATTCCCTCGCACCTCCAGAGCGGGACTCTCGCCTCTCCTGAGGTTCGAGAAGAGGCCCCAAGGGGCCAGTTCCGGCCGCAAGACCAAAGGTCCCCGAGGAACCCCATCGGCAAGCGAGTCCAGTTCCCTGGACGTGAGGCGAGGGGAAGCCCAGCAGCCCCTGGCGATGTCAAAGGAGGCCTGGACTTCTCAGAGGCAACAAGAGAGGCTCCCCGAGGCGCCACGCCCCCGATTCAGAGAGGCCACCCCCGCTTCCCCCTGCGCCGCGCGGAAAAAGCACGACCTTCGCCCCTGCATTCGAGGGGAAGCCCGATTGCCCTTGGCTGTGACCGGAGAGAAAGGCTGAGTCCCCTCGACTCCCTGGAGGCCACCCCACAGGTGCCAGTTATACCTGTCCCCTCCCCCCCTCCGGGGACCCCCGAGGGTCCTAGCTCCATGCCTGACGCGGACCCAGGGCGCTGCAGCGCCTCCTGGCGAATCCCGAGGCTGCTCGGGCCCCTGTCCGCTCGAAAGGAGGCATGGCGACCCCGCTGGGCTAACGGGGGAGACGGGCCGGGGTACCCGCCGCAACTCGAGAATGCACCGCCGCAAGTCGAGAACACCCCCGTGAGGCCACGCCCATAGAGGGAGGAGGCGCTTTTTCCCTTGCAGGGCATGGAGAGCATGCCCCGGCACCTGTTCCGGCTCCGAACGGGGCTTGACTCCTTGCGGGCGACTCCAGGTGTCCCCGAGATCCCCGGGCCAACCTGCCAAGAAAGCGGGGCTTCCCGCCACACCGCGAGGGCGTCCCCCGGGCCCCCCTCCTTGCGAGACGGGGCCCTTGGGATCTGCAGCGACGCGAGAGCCGTCCTGCCTTCTCTCTGGCGCTGCAACGGAGGCTGCTGGACTCCCTCTAGGCGCCCCCAGAGGTTCCCTGGGATACCCGTGTCCACAGGCGAGCGGAACCCTGAGTCTCCAGAGGCCGCTCGCGAGGGGCCCCCGTCGCCGTCGCCGTCGGCCCCTCCTCTCGAAAGGGGGGTCCAATCCCCTTCCTGAATGCCATCGCAATCCCTACATTCCCTCGCACCTCCAGAGCGGGACTCTCGCCTCTCCTGAGGTTCGAGAAGAGGCCCCAAGGGGCCAGTTCCGGCCGCAAGACCAAAGGTCCCCGAGGAACCCCCATCGGCAAGCGAGTCCAGTTCCCTGGACGTGAGGCGAGGGGAAGCCCAGCAGCCCCTGGCGATGTCAAAGGAGGCCTGGACTTCTCAGAGGCAACAAGAGAGGCTCCCCGAGGCGCCACGCCCCCGATTCAGAGAGGCCACCCCCGCTTCCCCCTGCGCCGCGCGGAAAAAAAAACGCACGACCTTCGCCCCTGCATTCGAGGGGAAGCCCGATTGCCCTTGGCTGTGACCGGAGAGAAAGGCTGAGTCCCCTCGACTCCCTGGAGGCCACCCCACAGGTGCCAGTTATACCTGTCCCCTCCCCCCCTCCGGGGACCCCCGAGGGTCCTAGCTCCATGCCTGACGCGGACCCAGGGCGCTGCAGCGCCTCCTGGCGAATCCCGAGGCTGCTCGGGCCCCTGTCCGCTCGAAAGGAGGCATGGCGACCCCGCTGGGCTAACGGGGGAGACGGGCCGGGGTACCCGCCGCAAACTCGAGAATGCACACCGCCGCAAGTCGAGAACACCTCCCTGAGGGCCAACACGCCCATAGAGGGAGGAGGCGCTTTTTTCCCTTTGCGAGGGCATGGAGAGCATGCCCGGCAACCTTTTCCGGCTCCGAACGGGCATGACCCTTGCGGGCGACTCCAGGTGGCCCCCGAGATCCACGGGCCAACCTGCCAAGAAAGCGGGGCATCCCGCCACACCGCGAGTGGCGTCCACCGGGCCCCCCCCCTCCTAGCCGGAGACCTGGGCCCTTTGGATCTGCAGAGCGACGCGAGAGCCGGCCTGCCTTCTCTCCCTTGGGCGCAGCAACGGAGGCTGTGACCTCCCCTCTAAGGCGCCCCCAGAGGTTTCCCTGGTAATACCCGTGTCCACACGAGAGTGGAACCCTGAGTCTCCAGAAGCCCTCTCGCGAGGGGTCCCCCGTCGCCGTTCGCCCCCCTCCTCGTCGAAAGGGGGGTCCAAACCCCCTTCCTGAATAGCCATTTCCCCCGCAGATCCCTACATACCCTCGCACCTCCAGAAGCGTGACTCTCGCCTCTTCTGAGGTTTCGAGAAGAGGCCCCCCAAGGGCAAGTTTCCCGCACGCAAAGACCAAAGGTCCCCGAGGAACCCACCCCCATCGGCAAGCGAGTCCCAGTTCCCTGGACGTGAGGCCGAAGGGGAAGCCAGCAGGGACCCCTGGCGATAGTCCAAAGGAGGCCTGGACTTCTCCAGAGGCTACAAGAGAGAGCCTCCCCGAGGCCGCCACGCCCCGATTCAGAGAGGCCACCCCCGCTTCCCCCTGCCGCGCGGAAAAGCACGACCTTCGCCCCTGCATTCGAGGGGAAAGCCCGATTGGCCCTGGGCTGTGGGGACGGAAGAGAAAGGCTGAGTCCCCTCGACTCCCTGGAGGCCACCCAACAGGTTGCCAGTTATACCTGTCCCCTCCCCCCCTACGGGGACCCCCGAGGGTCTAGCTCCATGCCCCATGACGCGTACCAGGGCGCTGCAGCGCCTCCTGGCGAATCCCGAGGCTGCTCGGGCCCCTACGTCCGCTCGAAAGGAGGCATGGCGACCCCGCTGGGCTAACGGGGGAGACGGGCCGGGGTACCCGCCGCAACTCGAGAATGCACCGCCGCAAGTCGAGAACACCCCCGTGAGGCCACGCCCATAGAGGGAGGAGGCGCTTTTCCCTTGCAGGGCATGGAGAGCATGCCCCGGCACCTGTTCCGGCTCCGAACGGGGCTTGACTCCTTGCGGGCGACTCCAGGTGTCCCCCGAGATCCCCGGGCCAACCTGCCAAGAAAGCGGGGCTTCCCGCCACACCGCGCGAGGGCGTCCCCCGGGCCCCCCTCCTTGCGAGACGGGGCCCTTGGGATCTGCAGCGACGCGAGAGCCGTCCTGCCTTCTCTCTGGCGCTGCAACGGAGGCTGGACTCCCTCTAGGCGCCCCCAGAGGTTCCCTGGGATACCCGTGTCCACAGGCGAGCGGAACCCTGAGTCTCCAGAGGCCGCTCGCGAGGGGGGCCCCCCGTCGCCGTCGGCCCCTCCTCTCGAAAGGGGGGTCCAATCCCCTTCCTGAAATGCCATCGCATCCCTAAATTCCCTCGCACTCCAGAGGAGGGGGGACTCTCGCCTCTCCTGAGGTTCAGAAGATGGCCCCAAGGGGCCAGTTCCGGCCGCAAGACCCAAAGGTCCCCGAGGAACCCCCATCGGACCAAGCGAGTCCAGTTCCCTGGTCGTGAGGCGAGGGGAAGCCCAGCTGCCCCTGGCGATTGTAAAAGGAGGCCTGTCCTTCTCAGAATGGCAACAAGAGAGGCTCCCCGAGGCGCCACGCCCACGATTCGAGAGGTCCACCCCCGCTTCCCCTGAGCTGCGCGGGGAAAAGCACGACCTTCGCCCCTGCATTCGAGGGGAAGGGGCCCGATTAGCTTGGCTGTGTCGGAGAGGAAAGAGGAAAGGCTTTTGAGTCCCCTCGACTACCTGGATGGCCACCCCCCACAGGTTTAGCAGTAGTCAGTTTTTATAACTTGTCCCATCCCCCCCCTTCCGGGGACACCCCCGTTTTGGGAGGGGTCCCCCCTAAGCTCCCATTTGCCTGACCGGCGGACCCAGGGCGCTGCAGCGCCTCCTGGCGAATCCCGAGGCTGCTCGGGCCCCTGTCCGCTCGAAAGGAGGCATGGCGACCCCGCTGGGCTAACGGGGGAGACGGGCCGGGGTACCCGCCGCAACTCGAGAATGCACCGCCGCAAGTCGAGAACACCCCCGTGAGGCCACGCCCATAGAGGGAGGAGGCGCTTTTCCCTTGCAGGGCATGGAGAGCATGCCCCGGCACCTGTTCCGGCTCCGAACGGGGCTTGACTCCTTGCGGGCGACTCCAGGTGTCCCCCGAGATCCCCGGGCCAACCTGCCAAGAAAGCGGGGCTTCCCGCCACACCGCGAGGGCGTCCCCCGGGCCCCCCTCCTTGCGAGACGGGGCCCTTGGGATCTGCAGCGACGCGAGAGCCGTCCTGCCTTCTCTCTGGCGCTGCAACGGAGGCTGGACTCCCTCTAGGCGCCCCCAGAGGTTCCCTGGGATACCCGTGTCCACAGGCGAGCGGAACCCTGAGTCTCCAGAGGCCGCTCGCGAGGGGCCCCCCGTCGCCGTCGGCCCCTCCTCTCGAAAGGGGGGTCCAATCCCCTTCCTGAATGCCATCGCAATCCCTACATTCCCTCGCACCTCCAGAGCGGGACTCTCGCCTCTCCTGAGGTTCGAGAAGAGGCCCCAAGGGGCCAGTTCCGGCCGCAAGACCAAAGGTCCCCGAGGAACCCCCATCGGCAAGCGAGTCCAGTTCCCTGGACGTGAGGCGAGGGGAAGCCCAGCAGCCCCCTGGCGATGTCAAAGGAGGCCTGGACTTCTCAGAGGCAACAAGAGAGGCTCCCCGAGGCGCCACGCCCCCGATTCAGAGAGGCCACCCCCGCTTCCCCCTGCGCCGCGCGGAAAAGCACGACCTTCGCCCCTGCATTCGAGGGGAAGCCCGATTGCCCTTGGCTGTGACCGGAGAGAAAGGCTGAGTCCCCTCGACTCCCTGGAGGCCACCCCACAGGTGCCAGTTATACCTGTCCCCTCCCCCCCTCCGGGGACCCCCGAGGGTCCTAGCTCCATGCCTGACGCGGACCCAGGGCGCTGCAGCGCCTCCTGGCGAATCCCGAGGCTGCTCGGGCCCCTGTCCGCTCGAAAGGAGGCATGGCGACCCCGCTGGGCTAACGGGGGAGACGGGCCGGGGTACCCGCCGCAACTCGAGAATGCACCGCCGCAAGTCGAGAACACCCCCGTGAGGCCACGCCCATAGAGGGAGGAGGCGCTTTTCCCTTGCAGGGCATGGAGAGCATGCCCCGGCACCTGTTCCGGCTCCGAACGGGGCTTGACTCCTTGCGGGCGACTCCAGGTGTCCCCCGAGATCCCCGGGCCAACCTGCCAAGAAAGCGGGGCTTCCCGCCACACCGCGAGGGCGTCCCCCGGGGCCCCCCTCCTTGCGAGACGGGGCCCTTGGGATCTGCAGCGACTCGAGAGCCGTCCTGCCTTCTCTCTGGCGCTGCAACGGGAGGCTGGACTCCCTCTAGGCGCCCCCAGAGGTTCCCTGGGATACCCGTGTCCACAGGCGAGCGGAACCCTGAGTCTCCAGAGGCCGCTCGCGAGGGGCCCCCCGTCGCCGTCGGCCCCTCCTCTCGAAAGGGGGGTCCAATCCCCTTCCTGAATGCCATCGCAATCCCTACATTCCCTCGCACCTCCAGAGCGGGACTCTCGCCTCTCCTGAGGTTCGAGAAGAGGCCCCAAGGGGCCAGTTCCGGCCGCAAGACCAAAGGTCCCCGAGGAACCCCCATCGGCAAGCGAGTCCAGTTCCCTGGACGTGAGGCGAGGGGAAGCCCAGCAGCCCCTGGCGATGTCAAAGGAGGCCTGGACTTCTCAGAGGCAACAAGAGAGGCTCCCCGAGGCGCCACGCCCCCGATTCAGAGAGGCCACCCCCGCTTCCCCCTGCGCCGCGCGGAAAAGCACGACCTTCGCCCCTGCATTCGAGGGGAAGCCCGATTGCCCTTGGCTGTGACCGGAGAGAAAGGCTGAGTCCCCTCGACTCCCTGGAGGCCACCCCACAGGTGCCAGTTATACCTGTCCCCTCCCCCCTCCGGGGACCCCCGAGGGTCCTAGCTCATGCCTGACGCGGACCCAGGGCGCTGCAGCGCCTCCTGGCGAAATCCCGAGGCTGCTCGGGCCCCTGTCCGCTCGAAAGGAGGCATGGCGACCCCGCTGGGCTAACGGGGGAGACGGGCCGGGGTACCCGCCGCAACTCGAGAATGCACCGCCGCAAGTCGAGAGAACACCCCCGTGAGGCCACGCCCATAGAGGGAGGAGGCGCTTTTCCCTTGCAGGGCATGGAGAGCATGCCCCGGCACCTGTTCCGGCTCCGAACGGGGCTTGACTCCTTGCGGGCGACTCCAGGTGTCCCCCGAGATCCCCGGGCCAACCTGCCAAGAAAAGCGGGGCTTCCCGCCACACCGCGAGGGCGTCCCCCGGGCCCCCCTCCTTGCGAGACGGGGCCCTTGGGATCTGCAGCGACGCGAGAGCCGTCCTGCCTTCTCTCTGGCGCTGCAACGGAGGCTGGACTCCCTCTAGGCGCCCCCAGAGGTTCCCTGGGATACCCGTGTCCACAGGCGAGCGGAACCCTGAGTCTCCAGAGGCCGCTCGCGAGGGGCCCCCCGTCGCCGTCGGCCCCTCCTCTCGAAAGGGGGGTCCAATCCCCTTCCTGAATGCCATCGCAATCCCTACATTCCCTCGCACCTCCAGAGCGGGACTCTCGCCTCTCCTGAGGTTCGAGAAGAGGCCCCAAGGGGCCAGTTCCGGCCGCAAGACCAAAGGTCCCCGAGGAACCCCCATCGGCAAGCGAGTCCAGTTCCCTGGACGTGAGGCGAGGGGAAGCCCAGCAGCCCCTGGCGATGTCAAAGGAGGCCTGGACTTCTCAGAGGCAACAAGAGAGGCTCCCCGAGGCGCCACGCCCCCGATTCAGAGAGGCCACCCCCGCTTCCCCCTGCGCCGCGCGGAAAAGCACGACCTTCGCCCCTGCATTCGAGGGGAAGCCCGATTGCCCTTGGCTGTGACCGGAGAGAAAGGCTGAGTCCCCTCGACTCCCTGGAGGCCACCCCACAGGTGCCAGTTATACCTGTCCCCTCCCCCCCTCCGGGGACCCCCGAGGGTCCTAGCTCCATGCCTGACGCGGACCCAGGGCGCTGCAGCGCCTCCTGGCGAATCCCGAGGCTGCTCGGGCCCCTGTCCGCTCGAAAGGAGGCATGGCGACCCCGCTGGGCTAACGGGGGAGACGGGCCGGGGTACCCGCCGCAACTCGAGAATGCACCGCCGCAAGTCGAGACACACCCCCGTGAGGCCACGCCCATAGAGGGAGGAGGCGCTTTTTCCCTTGCAGGGCATGGAGAGCATGCCCCGGCACCTGTTCCGGCTCCGAACGGGGCTTGACTCCTTGCGGGCGACTCCAGGTGTCCCCCGAGATCCCCGGGCCAACCTGCCAAGAAAGCGGGGCTTCCCGCCACACCGCGCGAGGGCGTCCCCCGGGGCCCCCTCCTTGCGAGACGGGGCCCTTGGGATCTGCAGCGACGACGCGAGAGCCGTCCTGCCTTCTCTCTGGCGCTGCAACGGAGGCTGGACTCCCTCTAGGCGCCCCCAGAGGTTCCCTGGGATACCCGTGTCCACAGGCGAGCGGAACCCTGAGTCTCCAGAGGCCGCTCGCGAGGGGCCCCCCGTCGCCGTCGGCCCCTCTCTCGAAAGGGGGGTCCAATCCCCTTCCTGAATGCCATCGCAATCCCTACATTCCCTCGCACCTCCAGAGCGGGACTCTCGCCTCTCCTGAGGTTCGAGAAGAGGCCCCCAAGGGGCCAGTTCCGGCCGCAAGACCAAAGGTCCCCGAGGAACCCCCATCGGCAAGCGAGTCCAGTTCCTGGGACGTGAGGCGAGGGGAAGCCCAGCAGCCCCTGGCGATGTCAAAGGAGGCCTGGACTTCTCAGAGGGCAACAAGAGAGGCTCCCCGAGGCGCCACGCCCCCGATTCAGAGAGGCCACCCCCGCTTCCCCCTGCGCCGCGCGGGAAAAAGCACGACCTTCGCCCCTGCATTCGAGGGGAAGCCCGATTGCCCTTGGCTGTGACCGGAGAGAAAGGCTGAGTCCCCTCGACTCCCTGGAGGCCACCCCACAGGTGCCAGTTTATACCTGTCCCCTCCCCCCCTCCGGGGACCCCCGAGGGTCCTAGCTCCATGCCTGACGCGGACCCAGGGCGCTGCAGCGCCTCCTGGCGAATCCCGAGGCTGCTCGGGCCCCTGTCCGCTCGAAAGGAGGCATGGCGACCCCGCTGGGCTAACGGGGGAGACGGGCCGGGGGGTACCCGCCGCAACTCGAGAATGCACCGCCGCAAGTCGAGAACACCCCCGTGAGGCCACGCCCATAGAGGGAGGAGGCGCTTTTCCCTTGCAGGGCATGGAGAGCATGCCCGGCACCTGTTCCGGCTCCGAACGGGGCTTGACTCCTTGCGGGCGACTCCAGGTGTCCCCCGAGATCCCCGGGCCAACCTGCCAAGAAAGCGGGGCTTCCCGCCACACCGCGAGGGCGTCCCCCGGGCCCCCCTCCTTGCGAGACGGGGCCCTTGGGATCTGCAGCGACGCGAGAGCCGTCCTGCCTTCTCTCTGGCGCTGCAACGGAGGCTGGACTCCCTCTAGGCGCCCCCAGAGGTTCCCTGGGATACCCGTGTCCACAGGCGAGCGGAACCCTGAGTCTCCAGAGGCCGCTCGCGAGGGGCCCCCCGTCGCCGTCGGCCCCTCCTCTCGAAAGGGGGGTCCAATCCCCTTCCTGAATGCCATCGCAATCCCTACATTCCCTCGCACCTCCAGAGCGGGACTCTCGCCTCTCCTGAGGTTCGAGAAGAGGCCCCAAGGGGCCAGTTCCGGCCGCAAGACCAAAGGTCCCCGAGGAACCCCCATCGGCAAGCGAGTCCAGTTCCCTGGACGTGAGGCGAGGGGAAGCCCAGCAGCCCCTGGCGATGTCAAAGGAGGCCTGGACTTCTCAGAGGCAACAAGAG
>JAGTYA010000166.1:0-42592 GCA_024291935.2 Okapia johnstoni | reverse complement strand
TGGATAGTCAGTTTTCAGCAGCTGGAGCACCTAGGCCCCACTTCCCGGGAAGGGCTTCCCCAGTGCCCGGGAACATGAAGGCACCCTCCACACCGTTGTTTCCCAATGTGTGCTCTGTAGCAGGGAGCTCACGAGACTAGACCTGGTCTGACTAGGAAAGTGACGTCCTGGGAAGAACCCTTGGTTGTGGCTTCTGAACAGCCCAGCACTTGATGCGGGAAGGTGGATTGAATCAGCACTCCCTTGGGCTGCATTTGCTCCCTCCAAAGAAGACAGCCGGCTAGGCCACATTTGACCTGAAAATCACATTGGACTGGGAAGTGCTAGCTGGGAAATCAGTTTTCAGCGGCTGGAGCGCCTAGTCCCCTCTTCCAGGGTAGGCCTTTACCAGTGCCCGGGAACGTCAAGGCAGCCTCCACACCACTGGTTCCCCAACTGTGCTCTGTAGCAGAGAGCTCGCGCGACCAGGCCTGGTCTGACTTGGGAAGTGAAGCCCTGGAACAGCCCCAGTGTTTTGGTGTCTGAAGAGCTTCTCTCTTGCCCCTCGAGGGAAGCCTGAAAACGACTCTCTGGGGCGGCCTTTCCTCCCTGAAAGGAAGAGAGCCTGCCGAGCCTGCACCAGGTGCAGGTGCCATTGGCCTGGGAAGTGCTAGCTGGGAAGTCAGTTTTTAGCGGCCAGAGCTCCCAGGCCCCACTTCCCGGGGAGGGCTTTCCCAGTGCCCGCGAACATAAAGGCACTCTCCACACCACTGTTTCTCAAAGTGTGCTCTGTAGCAGGGAGTTCGCGTGACTACGCCTGGTCTGACTAGGAAACTGAGGCTCTGGAATCAGACCCATTTTCTGGCTTCTGAACAGCCCCAGACTTGCTGTGGGAAGGAGGATTGAATCAGCACTCTGTTGGGCTGCCTTTTCTGCCTCCAAGGAAGACGTCCTGCTAGGCTGCATTCGGGCTGAAAATCAGATTGGACTGGGAAGTGCTAGCTGGAATCTCAGTTTTCAGTGGCTAGCAGGCTGTCTTCTTTGGAGGGAGCAAATGCAGCCCAAGGAATTGCTGATACAATTCCCCTTCCCGCATCAAGTGTTGGGCTGTTCAGAAGCCACAACCAAGGGTTCCTCCCAGGACCTCAGTTTCCTAGTCAGACCAGGCCTAGTCTCGCGTGCTCTCTGCTACAGAGCACACATTGGGATACAACGGTGTGGAGGGTGCCTTGACGTTCCCGGACACTGGGAAAGCCCTACCCTGGAAGTGGGGACTAGGCCCTCCAGCCGCTGAAAATTGACTTCCCAGCTTGCACTTCCCAGTCCAATGAGATTTTCAGGTCAAATGCGGTCTAGCAGGGTGTCTTTTTTGGAGGGAGCAAACGCAGACCAAGAAAGGGATGATGAAATCCGCCTTTTCGCATCAAATGTTGGGCTGTTCAGAAGCCACAAACAAGGGTTCCTCCCAGGACCTCAGTTTCCAACTCAGACAAGGTCTAGTCTCGCGAGCTCTCTGCTACAGAGCACACATTAGGAAACAACGGTGTCGAGGGTGCCTTGACGTTCCCGGGCACTGGGGAAGCCATACCCGGGAAGTGGGGCCTAGGCGCACCAAACGCTGAAAACTGACTTCCCAGCTAGCACTTCCCCGTCCAATGTGATTTTTAGCCCGAATGCGGCCTAGCAGGCCGTCTTCCTTGGAGGGAGAAAAGGCAGCCCAACAGAGTGCTGATTCAATCCTCCTTCGCACAGCAAGTGCGGGGCTGTTCAGAAGCCACAAAATGGGGCTGATTCCAGAGCTTCAGTTTCCTAGTCAGACCAGGCCTATTCGCGCAAGCTCTCTGCTACAGAGCACACATTGGGAATCAAAGTTGCGGAGGGTGCCTTGACGTTCCCGGGCACTGGGAAAGCCCTACCCACGAAGTGGGGCCTGGGAGCTCTGGCCGCTAAAAACTGACTTCCCTGCTAACACTTCCCAGTCCGATGGCACCTGCACCTGGTGCAGGCTCGGCAGGCTCTCTTCCTTGCAGGGAGGAAAGGCAGCCCCAGAGAGTCGTTTTCAGGCTTTCCTCGCGGGGCAAGAGAGCTCTTCAGACACCAAAACCCTGGGGCTGTTTCAGCGCTTGACTTCCCAATCAGACCAGGGCTAGTCGCGCAAGCTCTCTGCTACAGAGCACACTTGCGGAAACAGTGGTGTGGAGGCTGCCTTGACATTCCCTGGCACTGGGAAACCCTCTCCCTGGAAGTGGGGACTAGGCGCTCCAGCCACTGAAAACTGACTTCCCGGCTAGCCCTTCCCAGTCCAATGTGATTTTCAGGTCAAATGCGGCCTAGCAGGCTGTCTTCTTTGGAGGGAGCAAATGCAGCCCAAGGAAGTGCTGATTCAATCCACATTCTCGCATCAAGTGTTGGGCTGTTCAGAAGCCACAACCAAGGGTTCTTCCCAGGACCTCTGTTTCCTAGTCAGACCAGGTCTAGTCTCGCGAGCTCTCTGCTATAGAGCACACATTGGGAAACAATGGTGTGGAGGATACCTTGACGTTCCCGGGCACGTGGGAAGCCCTACTCGGGAAGTGAAGCCTAGGGGCTGCAGCCGGTGAAAACTGACTTCCCAGCTAGCACTTCCCAGTTCAATGTGATTTTCAGGTCAAATGCGGCCTAGCAGGCTGTCTTCTTTGGAGGGAGTAAATGCAGCCCAAGGGAGAGCTGATTCAATCTTCCCTGGTGCAAGAGCTGTTTGGCTGTGAAGAAGCCACAACAATGGGTCTGCTCCCAGGGCCTCATTCTCCCAGTCAGAACAGACCTAGTCTCAAGAGCTCTCTACTACAGAGCACACATGGGGCAATAGCTCTGAGGAGTGTTCCTTGAGGTTCCCTGGCTTGGGGAAGACCTACCCGGGCGCTGGGGCCTAGGCACTGTGGCCTCTTCCCCTGACTTTCCAGGTAGCACTTCCCAGCCCCATGTGATTTTCAGCCCCAAAGCAGCGTTTCTGGGTCTCTTCCTTAGAGTCATAAAAGGTAGCCCAATGGAGTGCTTATTCAATCTTCCCTGGTGCAAGAGGTGTTTGACTGTTAAGAGGCCACAACAATGGGTTTGCTCCAGGCCTCAGTTTCCCATTCAGACCATGCAAAGTCTCCACAGCTCACTGCTACAGAGCAGACATGTGGAAAAAGCGCTGTGGAGGGTGCCTTCATGTTCCAGGGCACTGTCGAAGCCTTACCTGGGCTTTGGGACCTAGGCTCTAGGACCCCTACAACTGACTTTCGAGGGAGCACTTCACAGCCCCTTTTGATTTTCAGCCCCAAAGCAGCATTTCAGGGTCTCTTCGTTAGAGTCATAAAAGGTAGCCTAAGGGAGTGCTTATTCAATCTTCCCTGGTGCAAGAGGTGTTTGACTGTTAAGAGGCCACAACAATGGGTTTGCCTCCAGGCCTCAGTTTCCCATTCAGACCAAGCCTTATCTCCAGAGCTCTCTGTTTCAGAGCAGACATGTGGAAATCGCGCTGTGGAGTGTGCCTTCACGTTCTAGGGCACTGTCGAAGCCTTAGCTGGGCTTTTGGACCTAGGCACTATGGCCCCAACAACTGACTTTCCAGGTAGGACTTCCCAGCCCCTTGTGATTTTCAGCCCGAAAGCAGCGTTTCATGGTCTCTTCCTTAGTGTGATAAAAGGTAGCCCAAGGGAGTGCTTATTCAATCTTCCGTGGTGCAAGAGGTGTTTGTCTGTGAAGAAGCCACAACAATGGCTCTGCTCCCAGGGCCTCAGTTTCCCAGTCAGAACAGACCTAGTCTCAAGAGCTCTCTGCTACAGAGTACACATGGGGAAATAGCTCTAAAGAGTGTTCCCTGAGGTACCCTGGCTTGGGGAAGCCCTACCCAGGAACTGGGGAGAAGGCACTGTTACCTCTTCCACTGATTTTCCAGGTAGCACTTTTCAGCCCCTTGTGATTTTCAGCCAAAGGCAGCCTGGCAGGGTCTCTACCTTAGAGTCATAAAAGGTAGCCCAAGGGAGTGCTTATTCAATCTTCCCTGGTGAAAGAGTTGTTTGGCTGTTAAGATGCCACAACAATGGGTTTGCCTCCAGGCCTCAGTTTCCCAGTCAGACCAGGCCTAGTCTGCCGAGCTGTCTGCTACAGAGCTGACATGTGTAAAAAGCCCTGTGGAGGGTGCTTTCACGTTCCAGGGCACTGACGAAGCCTTACCTGGGCTTTGGGACCTAGGCACTATGGCCCCTACAACAGACTTTCCAGGTAGCACTTCCCAGCCCCTTTTGATTTTCAACCCCAAAGCAGCGTTTCAGGGTCTCTTCCTTAGAGTCATAAAAGGTAGCCCAAGAGAGTGCTTATTCAATCATCACTGGTACAAAAGGTTTTTGGCTGTTAAGAGGCCACAACAATGGGTTTGCCTCCAAGCCTCAGTTTCCCAGTCAGACAAGGCCTAGTCTCTAGAGCTCTCTGCTACAGATCAGACATGTGGGAAAAGAGCTGTGGAGGGTTCCTTCACGTTCCAGGGCACTGTCGAAGCCTTGCCTGTGGTTTGGGATCTAGGCTCTATGGCCCCTACAACTGAATTTCCAGGTAGTACTTCACAGCCCCTTGTGATTTTCAGCCGCGAAGCAGCGTTTCAGGGTCTCTTCCTTAGATTCATAAAAGGTAGCCCAACAGAGTGCTTATTCAATCTTCACCGGTGCAAGATTTGTTTGTCTGTGAAGAAGCCACAACAATGGGTCTGCTCCCAGGGCCTCAATTTCCCAGTCAGAACAGACCTAGTCTCAAGAGCTCTCTGCTACAGAGCACACATGGGGCAATAGCTCTGAGGAGTGTTCCTTGGGGTTCCCTGGTTTGGGGAAGCCCTACAGGGGCGTGGGGCATAGGCACTGTGGCCTCTTCCCCTGACTTTCCAGGTAGAACTTTCCAGCCCATTTTGATTTTCAGCCAAAGGCAGCCTGGCAGGGTCTCTTCCTTAGAGACATAAAAGGTAGCCCAAGGGAGTGCTTATTCAATCTTCCGAGGTGCAAGAGTTGTTTGGGTGTTAAGACACCACAACAATGCGTTTGCCTCCAGGCCTCAGTTTCCCATTCAGACCAGGCCTAGTCTCCAGAGCTCTCTGTTACAGAGCAGACAGGTGGAAAAACCGCTGTGGAGGGTGCCATCACGTTCCATGGCACTGTCGAAGCCTTACCTGGGCTTTGGGCCCTAGGCACTATGCCCCTACAACTGACTTTCCAGGTAGCACTGCACAGCCTCTTCTGATTTTCAGCCCTAAAGCAGCGTTTCTGGGTCTCTTCCTTAGAGTCATAAAAGGTAGCCCAAGGGAGTGCTTATTCAGTCTTTCGTGGTGCAAGAGATGATTGTCTGTGAAGAAGCCACAACAATGGGTCTGCTCCCAGGGCCTCAATTTCCAGTGAGAACAGACCTAGTCTCAAGAGTTCTCTCCTACAGAGCACACATGGGGAAATAGCTCTGAGGAGGGTTCCTTGAGGTTCCCTGGCTTGGGGAAGCCCTACCCGGGTGCTGGGGCCTAGGCACTGTGGCCTCTTTCACTGAATTTCCAGGTATCACTTTCCAGCCCCTTGTGATTTTCAGCCAGATGCAGCCTTGCAGGGTCTCTTCCTTAGAGTCATAAAAGGTAGCCCAAGGGAGTGCTTATTCAATCTTCCCAGGTGCAAGTGGTGTTTGGCTCTTAAGACACCACAAAAATGGGTTCGCCGCCATGCCTCAGATTCCCAGTCACACCAGGCCTAGTCTCCAGAGCTCTCAGCTACAGAGCAGACATGTGGAAAAAGCGCTGTGGAGGGTGCCTTCACTATTCAGGGCACTGTCGAAGCCTTACCTGTGCTTTGGGAACTAGGTACTATGGCCCCTACAACTGACTTTCCAGGTAGAACTTCCCAGCCCCTTGTGATTTTCAGGCAAATGCAGCCTGGCAGGGTGTCTTCCTTAGAGTCATAAAAGGTAGCCCAAGTTAGTGCTTATTCAATCTTCCCTGCTGTAAGAGGTGTTTGTCTGTGAAGAAGCCACAACAATGGGTCTGCTCCCAGGGCCTCAGTTTCCCAGTTAGAACAGACCTAGTCACAAGAGCTCTCTGCTACAGAGCACACATGGGGCAATAACTCTGAGGAGTGTTCCTTGAGGTTCCCTGGCTTGGGGAAGCCGTACCCCGGCGGTGGGGCCTAGGCACTGTGGCCACTTCCTCTGACTTTCCAGGTAGCACTTTCCAGCCCCTTGTGATTTTCAGCAAAGGAAGCCTGGAAGGGTCTCTTCCTTAGAATCATAAAAGGTAGCCCAAGGGAGTGTTTATTCAATATTCCCAGGTGCAAGAGGTGTTTGGCTGTTAAGACATCACAACAATAGGTTTGCCTCCAGGCCTCAGTTTCCCAGTCAGACCAGGCCTAGTCTCCAGAGCTCTCTGCTACAGAGCAGTAATGTGGAAAAATCGCTCTGGAGGGTGCCTTCTCGTTCCAGGGCACTGACGATGCCTTACCTGGGCTTTGGGACCTAGGCACTATGGCCCCTACAACAGAATTTCCAGGTAGCACTTCCCAGCCCCTTTTGATTTTCGGCCGCAAAGCAGCGTTTCATGGTCTCTTCCATAGAGTCATAAAAGGTAGCCCAAGGAAGTGCTTATTCAATCTTCCCTGGTGCAAGAGCTGTTTGGCTGTGAAGAAGCCACAACAATGGGTCTGCTCCCAGGGCATCATTCTCCCAGTCAGAACAGACCTAGTCTCAAGAGCTCTCTACTACAGAGCACACATGGGGCAATAGCTCTGAGGAGTGTTCCTTGAGGTTCCCTGGCTTGGGGAAGACCTACCCGGGCGCTGGGGCCTAGGCACTGTGGCCTCTTCCCCTGACTTTCCAGGTAGCACTTCCCAGCACCATGTGATTTTCAGCCCCAAAGCAGCGTTTCTGGGTCTCTTCCTTAGAGTCATAAAAGGTAGCCCAAGGGAGTGCTTATTCAATCTTCCCTGGTGCAAGAGGTGTTTGACTGTTAAGAGGCCACAACAATGGGTTTGCTCCAGGCCTCAGTTTCCCATTCAGACCATGCATAGTCTCCACAGCTCTCTGCTACAGAGCAGACATGTGGAAAAAGCGCTGTGGAGGGTGCCTTCAGGTTCCAGGGCACTGTCGAAGCCTTACCTGGGCTTTGGGACCTAGGCACTAGGACCCCTACAACTGACTTTCGAGGGAGCACTTCACAGCCCCTTTTGATTTTCAGCCCCAAAGCAGCATTTCAGGGTCTCTTCGTTAGAGTCATAAAAGGTAGCCTAAGGGAGTGCTTATTCAATCTTCCCTGGTGCAAGAGGTGTTTGACTGTTAAGAGGCCACAACAATGGGTTTGCCTCCAGGCCTCAGTTTCCCATTCAGACCAAGCCTTATCTCCAGAGCTCTCTGTTTCAGAGCAGACATGTGGAAATCGCGCTGTGGAGTGTGCCTTCACGTTCTAGGGCACTGTCGAAGCCTTAGCTGGGCTTTGGGACCTAGGCACTATGGCCCCAACAACTGACTTTCCAGGTAGGACTTCCCAGCCCCTTGTGATTTTCAGCCCGAAAGCAGCGTTTCAGGGTCTCTTCCTTAGTGTGATAAAAGGTAGCCCAAGGGAGTGCTTATTCAATCTTCCGTGGTGCAAGAGGTGTTTGTCTGTGAAGAAGCCACAACAATGGCTCTACTCCCAGGGCCTCAGTTTTCCAGTCAGAACAGACCTAGTCTCAAGAGCTCTCTGCCACAGAGAACACATGGGGATATAGCTCTAAAGAGTGTTCCCTGAGGTACCCTGGCTTGGGGAAGCCCTACCCGGGAACTGGGGAGAAGGCACTGTTACCTCTTCCACTGGTTTTCCCGGTAGCACTTTCCAGCCCCTTGTGATTTTCAGCCAAAGGCAGCCTGGCAGGGTCTCTACCTTAGAGTCATAAAAGGTAGCCCAAGGGAGTGCTTATTCAATCTTCCCTGGTGAAAGAGTTGTTTGGCTGTTAAGATGCCACAACAATGGGTTTGCCTCCAGGCCTCAGTTTCCCAGTCAGACCAGGCCTAGTCTGCCGAGCTGTCTGCTACAGAGCTGACATGTGTAAAAAGCGCTGTGGAGGGTGCTTTCACGTTCCAGGGCACTGACGAAGCCTTACCTGGGCTTTGGGACCTTGGCACTATGGCCCCTACAACTGACTTTCCAGGTAGCACTTGCCAGCCCCTTTTGATTTTCAACCCCAAAGCAGCGTTTCAGGGTCTCTTCCTTAGAGTCATAAAAGGTACCCAAGAGAGTGCTTATTCAATCATCCCTGGTGCAAAAGGTTTTTGGCTGTTAAGAGGCCACAACAATGGGTTTGCCTCCAAGCCTCAGTTTCCCAGTCAGACCAGGCCTAGTCTCTAGAGCTCTCTGCTACAGATCAGACATGTATAAAAAGCGCTGTGGAGGGTCCCTTCACGTTCCAGGGCACTGTCGAAGCCTTGCCTGGGGTTTGGGATCTAGGCTCTATGGCCCCTACAACTGAATTTCCAGGTAGCACTTCACAGCCCCTTGTGATTTTCAGCCGCGAAGCAGCGTTTCAGGGTCTCTTCCTTAGAGTCATAAAAGGTAGCCCAACAGAGTGCTTATTCAATCTTCACCGGTGCAAGATTTGTTTGTCTGTGAAGAAGCCACAACAATGGGTCTGCTCCCAGGGCCTCAATTTCCCAGTCAGAACAGACCTAGTCTCAAGAGCTCTCTGCTACAGAGCACACATGGGGCAATAGCTCTGAGGAGTGTTCCTTCGGGTTCCCTGGTTTGGGGAAGCCCTACACGGGCGTGGGGCCTAGGCACTGTGGCCTCTTCCCCTGACTTTCCAGGTAGAACTTTCCAGCCCGTTTTGATTTTCAGCCAAAGGCAGCCTGGCAGGGTCTCTTCCTTAGAGACATAAAAAGTAGCCCAAGGGAGTGCTTATTCAATCTTCCGAGGTGCAAGAGTTGTTTGGGTGTTAAGACACCACAACAATGCGTTTGCCTCCAGGCCTCAGTTTCCCATTCAGACCAGGCCTAGTCTCCAGAGCTCTCTGTTACAGAGCACACAGGTGGAAAAACCGCTGTGGAGGGTGCCATCACGTTCCATGGCACTGTCGAAGCCTTACCTGGGCTTTGGGCCCTAGGCACTATGCCCCTACAACTGACTTTCCAGGTAGCACTGCACAGCCTCTTCTGATTTTCAGCCCTAAAGCAGCGTTTCTGGGTCTCTTCCTTAGAGTCATAAAAGGTAGCCCAAGGGAGTGCTTATTCAGTCTTTCGTGGTGCAAGAGATGATTGTCTGTGAAGAAGCCACCACAATGGGTCTGCTCCCAGGGCCTCAATTTCCCAGTGAGAACAGACCTAGTCTCAAGAGTTCTCTCCTACAGAGCACACATGGGGAAATAGCTCTGAGGAGGGTGCCTTGAGGTTCCCTGGCTTGGGGAAGCCCTACCCGGGTGCTGGGGCCTAGGCACTGTGGCCTCTTTCACTGACTTTCCAGGCAGCACTTTCCAGCCCCTTGTGATTTTCAGCCAGATGCAGCCTTGCAGGGTCTCTTCCTTAGAGTCATAAAAGGTAGCCGAAGGGAGTGCTTATTCAATCTTCCCAGGTGCAAGTGGTGTTTGGCTGTTAAGACACCACAAAAATGGGTTCGCCGCCATGCCTCAGTTTCCCAGTCAGACCAGGCCTAGTCTCCAGAGCTCTCAGCTACAGAGCAGACATGTGGAAAAAGCGCTGTGGAGGGTGCCTTCACGATTCAGGGCACTGTCCAAGCCTTACCTGGGCTTTGGGAACTAGGCACTATGGCCCCTACAACTGACTTTCCAGGTAGCACTTCCCAGTCCCTTGTGATTTTCAGCTAAATGCAGCCTGGCAGTGTGTCTTCCTTAGAGTCATAAAAGGTAGCCCAAGGGAGTGCTTATTCAATCTTCCCTGGGGTAAGAGGTGTTTGTCTGTGAAGAAGACACAACAATGGGTCTGCTCCCAGGGCCTCAGTTTCCCAGTCAGAACAGACCTAGTTTCAAGAGCTCTCTGCTACAGAGCACACATGGGGCAATAACTCTGAGGAGTGTTCCTTGAGGTTCCCTGGCTTGGGGAAGCCCTAACCCGGCGGTGGGGCCTAGGCACTGTGGCCAATTCCACTGACTTTCCAGGTAGAACTTTCCAGCCCCTTGTGATTTTCAGCAAAGGAAGCCTGGCAGGGTCTCTTCCTTAGAATCATAAAAGGTAGCCCAAGGGAGTGTTTATTCTATATTCCCAGGTGCAAGAGGTGTTTGGCTGTTAAGACACCACAACAATAGGTTTGCCTCCAGGCCTCAGTCTCCCAGTCAGACAAGGCCTAGTCTCCAGAGCTCTCTGCTACAGAGCAGTAATGTGAAAAAATCGCTGTGGAGGATGCCTTCACGTTCCAGGGAACTGTCGAAGCCTTACCTTGGATTTTGGACCTAGGCACTATGGCCCCTACAACAGACTATCCAGGTAGCACTTCCCAGCCCCTTTTGATTTTCGGCCGCAAAGCAGCGTTTCAGGGTCTCTTCCATAGAGTCATAAAAGGTAGCCCAAGGGAGTGCTTATTCAATCTTCACTGGTGCAAGATTTGTTTGTCTGTGAAGAAACCACAACAATGGGTCTGCTCCCAGGGCCTCAGTTTCCCAGTCAGAACAGACCTAGCCCCAAGAGCTCTCTGCTACAGAGCACACATGGGGCAATAGCTCTGAGGAGTGTTCCTTGCGGTTCCCTGGCTTGGGGAAGCCCTACACAGGCGTGGGGCCTAGGCACTGTGGCCTTTTCCCCTGACTTTCCAGGTAGAACTTTCCAGTCCGTTTTGATTTTCAGCCAAAGGCAGCCTGGCAGGTTCTCTTCCTTAGAGACATAAAAAGTAGCCCAAGGGAGTGCTTATTCAATCTTCCGAGGTGCAAGAGTTGTTTGGCTGTTAGGACACCACAAAAATGCGTTTGCCTCCAGGCCTCAATTTCCCATTCAGACCAGGCCTAGTGTCCAGAGCTCTCTGTTACAGAGCAGACATGTGGTACAAGCGCTGTGGAGGGTGCCTTCAGGTTCCATGGCACTGTCAGATCCTTACCTGGGCTTTGGGCCCTTGGGCACTATGCCCCTACAACTGACTTTCCAGGTAGCACTGCACAGCCCCTTGTTATTTTCAGCCCCAATGCAGCTTTTCTGGGTCTCTTCCTTAGAGTCATAAAAGGCAGCCCAAGGGAGAGCTTATTCAATCCTTCGTGGTGCAAGAGATGATTGTCTGTGAAGAAGCCACAACAATGGGTCTGCTCCCAGGGCCTCAATTTCCCAGTCAGAACAGACCTAGTCTCAAGAGTTCTCTCCTACAGAGCACACATGGGGAAATAGCTCTGAGGAGGGTTCCTTGAGGTTCCCTGGCTTCGGGAAGCCCTACCCGGGTGCTGGGGCCTAGAAACTGTGGCCTCTTTCACTGACTTTCCAGGTAGCACTTTCCAGCCCCTTGTGATTTTCAGCCAGATGCAGCCATGCAGGGTCTCTTCCTTAGAGTTATAAAAGGTAGCCCAAGGGAGTACTTATTCAATCTTCCCAGGAGCAAGTGGTGTTTGTCTGTTAAGACAACACAAAAATGGGTTCGCCGCCATGCCTCAGTTTCCCAGTCAGACCAGGCCTAGTCTCCAGAGCTCTCAGCTACAGAGCAGACATGTGGAAAAAGCGCTGTGGAGGGTGCCTTCACGAATCCCGGCACTGTCGCAACCTTCCCTGGGCTTTGGGAACTAGGCACTGGTCCCTACAACTGACTTTCCAGGTAGCACTTCCCAGCCCCTTGTGATTTTCAGCCAAATGCAGCCTGTCAGGGTGTCTTCCTTAGAGTCATAAAAGGTAGCCCAAGGTAGTGCTTATTCAATCTTTCCTGGTGTAAGAGGTGTTTGTCAGTGAAGAAGACACAACAATGGGTCTGCTCCCAGGGCCTCAATTTCCCAGTCAGAACAGACCTAGTCTCAAGAGTTCTCTCCAACAGAGCACACATGGGGAAATAGCTCTGAGGAGTGCTCCTTGAGGTTCCCTGGCTTGGGGAAGCCCTAACCCGGCGGTGGGGCCTAGGCACTGTGGCCAATTCCACTGACTTTCCAGGTAGAACTTTCCAGCCCCTTGTGATTTTCAGCAAAGGAAGCCTGGCAGGGTCTCTTCCTTAGAATCATAAAAGGCAGCCCAAGGGAGTGTTTATTCTATATTCCCAGGTGCAAGAGGTGTTTGGCTGTTAAGACACCACAATAATAGGTTTGCCTCCAGGCCTCAGTTTCCCAGTCAGACCAGGCCTAGTCTCCAGAGCTCTCTGCTACAGAGCAGTAATGTGGAAAAATCGCTGTGGAGGATGCCTTCACGTTCCAGGGCACTGTCGAAGCCTTACCTTGGATTTGGGACCTAGGCACTATGGCCCCTACAACAGACTTTCCAGGTAGCACTTCTCAGCCCCTTTTGATTTTCGGCCGCAAAGCAGCGTTTCAGGGTCTCTTCCATAGAGTCATAAAAGGTAGCCCAAGGGAGTGCTTATTCAATCTTCTCTGGTGCAAGAGGTGTTTGTCTGTGAAGAAGCCACAACAATGGCTCTGCTCCCAGGGCCTCAGTTTCCCAGTCAGAACAGACCTAGTCTCAAGAGCTCTCTGCTACAGATCACACATGGAGCAGTAGCTCTGAGGAGTATTCCTTGAGGTTCCCTGGCTTGGGAAGTCCCCACCCGGGCTGTGGGGCCTAGGCACTGTGGCCTCTTCCGCTGTCTTTCTAGGTAGAACTTTCCAGCCCCTTGTGATTTTCAGCCAAAGGCAGCCTGGAAGAGTCTCTTCCTTAGAGTCATAAAAGGTAGCCCAAGGGAGTGCTTATTCAATCTTCCCAGGTGCAAGAAGTGTTTAGCTGTTAAGACTCCACAACAATGGGTTTGCCTCCGGGCCTCATTTTCGCAGTCAGACCAGGCCTAGTCTCCAGAGCTCTCTGCTATAGAGCAGACATGTGGAAAAACCGCTGTGGAAGGTGCCTTAAAGTTCCAGTTCACTGACGAAGCCTTATCTGGGCTTTGGGTCATAGGCACTATGGCACTTACAACTGACTTTCCAGGTAGCACTTCCCAGCCCATTTTGATTTTCAGCCCCAAAGCAGCATTTCAGTGACTCTTCCTTAGAGTCATATAAGGTAGACCAAGGGAGTGCTTACTCAATCTTCCCTGGTGCAAGAGTTGTTTCGCTTTTAAGACGCCACAACAATGGGTTTGCGTCCAGGACTCAGTTTCCCTTTCAGACCGGGCCTAGTCTCCAGAGCTCTCTGCTACAGAGCAGACATGTGGAAAAAGCACTGTGGAGGTTGCCATCACGTTCCATGGCACTAGCGAAGCCTTACCTGGGCTTCGGGACCTAGGCACTATGGCCCCTACAACTGACTTTCCAGGTAGCACTTCCCAGACCCTTGTGACTTTCATCCCCAAAGCAGCTTTTCAGAGTCTCTTCCTTAGAGTCATAAGAGGTAGCCCAGGGAGTGCTTATTCAATCTTCCCTGGTGCAAGAGGTGTTTGTCTGTGAAGAAGCCACAACAATGGGTCTGCTCCCAAGGCCTCAGTTTCCCAGTCAGAACAGACCTAGTCTCAAGAGCTCTCCGCTGCAGAGAACACATGGGGAAATAGCTCTAAAGAGTGTTCCCTGAGGTACCATGGCTTGGGGAAGACCTTCTCGGGAACTGGGGACAAGGCACTGTTGCCTCTTCCACTGATTTTCCAGGTAGCGCTTTCCAGCCCTTGTGATTTTCAACCAAAGGCAGCCAGGCAGGGTCCCTTCCTTAAAGTCATAAAACGTAGCCCAAGGGAGTCCTTATTCAATCTTCCCAGGTGCTAGAGGTGTTTGTGAAGAAGCCACAACAATGGGTCTGCTCCCAGGGCCTCAGTTTCCCAGTCAGAACAGACCTAGTCTCAAGAGCTCTGGTTTCACAGCACACATGGGGCAATAGCTCTGAGGAGTGCTCCTTGAGGTTCCCTGGCTTGGGGACGCACTACCCCGGCGCTTGGGCCTAGGCACTGTTGCCTCTTCCACTGATTTTCCAGGTAGCACCTTCCAGCCCCTTGTGATTTTCAGCCAAAGGCAGCCTAGCAGGGTCTCTTCCTTAGAGTCATAAAAGGTAGCCCAAGGGAGTGCTTATTCAATCTTCCCAGGTGCAAGAAGTGTTTAGCTGTTAAGACTCCACAACAATGGGTTTGCCTCCGGGCCTCATTTTCGCAGTCAGACCAGGCCTAGTCTCCAGAGCTCTCTGCTATAGAGCAGACATGTGGAAAAACCGCTGTGGAAGGTGCCTTAAAGTTCCAGTTCACTGACGAAGCCTTATCTGGGCTTTGGGTCATAGGCACTATGGCACTTACAACTGACTTTCCAGGTAGCACTTCCCAGCCCATTTTGATTTTCAGCCCCAAAGCAGCATTTCAGTGACTCTTCCTTAGAGTCATATAAGGTAGACCAAGGGAGTGCTTACTCAATCTTCCCTGGTGCAAGAGTTGTTTCGCTTTTAATACGCCACAACAATGGGTTTGCGTCCAGGACTCAGTTTCCCTTTCAGACCGGGCCTAGTCTCCAGAGCTCTCTGCTACAGAGCAGACATGTGGAAAAAGCACTGTGGAGGTTGCCATCACGTTCCATGGCACTAGCGAAGCCTTACCTGGGCTTCGGGACCTAGGCACTATGGCCCCTACAACTGACTTTCCAGGTAGCACTTCCCAGACCCTTGTGACTTTCATCCCCAAAGCAGCTTTTCAGAGTCTCTTCCTTAGAGTCATAAGAGGTAGCCCAGGGAGTGCTTATTCAATCTTCCCTGGTGCAAGAGGTGTTTGTCTGTGAAGAAGCCACAACAATGGGTCTGCTCCCAAGGCCTCAGTTTCCCAGTCAGAACAGACCTAGTCTCAAGAGCTCTCCGCTGCAGAGAACACATGGGGAAATAGCTCTAAAGAGTGTTCCCTGAGGTACCATGGCTTGGGGAAGACCTTCTCGGGAACTGGGGACAAGGCACTGTTGCCTCTTCCACTGATTTTCCAGGTAGCGCTTTCCAGCCCTTGTGATTTTCAACCAAAGGCAGCCAGGCAGGGTCCCTTCCTTAAAGTCATAAAACGTAGCCCAAGGGAGTCCTTATTCAATCTTCCCAGGTGCTAGAGGTGTTAGTGAAGAAGCCACAACAATGGGTCTGCTCCCAGGGCCTCAGTTTCCCAGTCAGAACAGACCTAGTCTCAAGAGCTCTGGTTTCACAGCACACATGGGGCAATAGCTCTGAGGAGTGCTCCTTGAGGTTCCCTGGCTTGGGGACGCACTACCCCTGCGCTTGGGCCTAGGCACTGTTGCCTCTTCCACTGATTTTCCAGGTAGCACCTTCCAGCCCCTTGTGATTTTCAGCCAAAGGCAGCCTAGCAGGGTCTCTTCCTTAGAGTCATAAAAGGTAGCCCAAGGGAGTGCTTATTCAATCTTCCCTGGTGAAAGAGTTGTTTGGCTGTTAAGATGCCACAACAATGGGTTTGCCTCCAGGCCTCAGTTTCCCATCAGACCAGGCCTAGTCTGCAGAGCTCTCTGCTACAGAGCTGACATGTGTAAAAAGCGCTGTGGAGGGTGCCTTCACGTTCCAGGGCACTGTCGAAGCCTTGCCTGGGCTTTGGGATCTAGGCTCTATGGCCCCTACAACTGAATTTCCAGGTAGCACGTCACAGCCCCTTGTGATTTCAGCCAAAAGCAGCGTTTCAGGGTCTCTTCCTTAGAGTCATAAAAGGTAGCCCAAGGGAGTGCTTATTCAATCTTCACTGGTGCAAGAGGTGTTTGTCTTGAAGAAGCCACAACAATGGGTCTGTTCCCACGGCCTCAGTTTCCCAGTCAGAACAGACCTAGTCCCAAGAGCTCTCTGCTACAGAGCACACATGGGGCAATAGCTCTGAGGAGTGTTCCTTGGGGTTCCCTGGCTTGGGGAAGCCCTACACGGGCGTGGGGCCTAGGCACTGTGGCCTCTTCCCCTGACTTTCCAGGTAGAACTTTCTAGCCCGTTTTGCTTTTCAGCAAAAGGCAGCCTGGCAGGGTCTCTTCCTTAGAGACATAAAAGGTAGCCCAAGGGAGTGCTTATTCAATCTTCCGAGGTGCAAGAGTTGTTTGGCTGTTAAGACACCAAAACAATGCGTTTGCCTCCAGGCCTCAGTTTCCCATTCAGACCAGGCCTAGTCTCCAGAGCTCTCTGTTACAGAGCAGACATGTGGTACAAATCGCTGTGGAGGGTGCCTTCAGGTTCCATGGCACTGTCAGAGCCTTACCTGGGCTTTGGGCCCTTGGGGCACTATGCCCCTACAACTGACTTTCCAGGTAGAACTTCTCAGCCCCTTGTTATTTTCAGCCCCAAAGCAGCGTTTCAGGGTCTCTTCCTTAGAGTCATAAAAGGTAGCCCAAGGGAGAGCTTATTCAATCTTCGTGGTGCAAGAGGTGTTTGTCTGTGAAGAAGCCACAACAATGGGTCTGCTCCCCCAGGGCCTCAGTTTCCCAGTCAGAACAGACCTAGTCTCAAGAGCTCTCTGCTACAGAGAACACACATGGGGAAATAGCTCTGAGGAGGGTTCCTTGAGGCTCCCTGGCTTGGGGAAGCCCTACCCGGGTGCTGGGGCCTAGGCACTGTGGCCTCTTACACTGACTTTCCAGGTAGCACTTTACAGCCCCTTGTGATTTTCAGCCAGATGCAGCCTTGCAGGGTCTCTTCCTTAGAGTCATAAAAGGTAGCCCAAGGGAGTGCTTATTCAATCTTCCCAGGTGCAAGAGGTGTTTGGCTGTTAAGACTCCACAACAATGGGTTTGCTCCCCAGGGCTCAGTTTCCCAGTCAGACCAGGCCTAGTCTCCAGAGCTCTCTGCTACAGAGCAGACATGGGGAAAAAGCTGTGTGGAGGTGCCTTGAGGTTCCAGGGCACTGTCGAAGCCTTACCTGGGGCTTTGGGTCCTAGGCACTATGGCCTCTACAACTGACTTTCCAGTAGCACTTCCCAGCCCCTTTTGATTTTCAGCCCCAAAGCAGCCTTCAGGTCCTCTTTCCTTAGAGTCATAAAAGGTAGCCCAAGGGAGTGCTTACTCAATCTTCCCTGGTGCAAGAGGTGTTTCGCTTTTAAGACGCCACAACAATGGGTTTGCCTCCAGGGCCTCAGTTTCCCAGTCAGACCGGACCCTAGTCTCCAGAGCTCTCTGCTACAGAGCAGACATGTGGAAAAAGCACTGTGGAGGTTGCCATTTCACGTTCCATGGCACTGCGAAGCCTTACCTGGGCTTCGGGACCTAGGCACTATGGCCCCTACAACTGACTTTCCAGGTAGCACTTCCCAGACCCCTTGTGACTTTCATCCCCAAAGCAGCTTTTCAGAGTCTCTTCCTTAGAGTCATAAGAGGTAGCCCAGGGAGTGCTTATTCAATCTTCCCTGGTGCAAGAGGTGTTTGTGTGTGTGTGAAGAGCCACAACAATGGGTCTGCTCCCAAGGGCCTCAGTTTCCCAGTCAGAACAGACCTAGTCTCAAGAGCTCTCCGCTACAGAGCAGACATGGGGAAAAAGCTCTAAAGAGTGTTCCCTGAGGTACCATGGCTTGGGGAAGACCTTCTCGGGGCTGGGGGGGCCTAGGCACTGTGCCTCTTCCACTGATTTTCCAGGTAGCGCTTTCCAGCCCCTTGTGATTTTCAACCAAAGGCAGCCAGGCAGGGTCCCTTCCTTAAAGTCATAAAACGTAGCCCAAGGGAGTCCTTATTCAATCTTCCCAGGTGCTAGAGGTGTTTGTGAAGAAGCCACAACAATGGGTCTGCTCCCAGGGCCTCAGTTTCCCAGTCAGAACAGACCTAGTCTCAAGAGCTCTCTGGTTTCACAGCACACATGGGGCAAATAGCTCTGAGGAGGGTGCCTTGAGGTTCCCTGGCTTGGGGACGCACTACCCCTGCGCTTGGGCCTAGGCACTGTTGCCTCTTCCACTGATTTTCCAGGTAGCACCTTCCAGCCCCTTGTGATTTTCAGCCAAAGGCAGCCTAGCAGGGTCTCTTCCTTAGAGTCATAAAAGGTAGCCCAAGGGAGTGCTTATTCAATCTTCCCTGGTGAAAGAGTTGTTTGGCTGTTAAGATGCCACAACAATGGGTTTGCCTCCAGGCCTCAGTTTCCCATCAGACCAGGCCTAGTCTGCAGAGCTCTCTGCTACAGAGCTGACATGTGTAAAAAGCGCTGTGGAGGGTGCCTTCACGTTCCAGGGCACTGTCGAAGCCTTGCCTGGGCTTTGGGATCTAGGCTCTATGGCCCCTACAACTGAATTTCCAGGTAGCACGTCACAGCCCCTTGTGATTATCAGCCCCGAAGCAGCGTTTCAGGGTCTCTTCCTTAGAGTCATAAAAGGTAGCCCAACAGAGTGCTTATTCAATCTTCACTGGTGCTAGATTTGTTTGTCTGTGAAGAAGCCACAACAATGGGTCTGTTCCCAGGGCCTCAGTTTCCCAGTCAGAACAGACCTAGTCCCAAGAGCTCTCTGCTACAGAGCACACATGGGGCAATAGCTCTGAGGAGTGTTCCTTGGGGTTCCCTGGCTTGGGGAAGCCCTACACGGGCGTGGGGCCTAGGCACTGTGGCCTCTTCCCCTGACTTTCCAGGTAGAACTTTCTAGCCCGTTTTGCTTTTCAGCAAAAGGCAGCCTGGCAGGGTCTCTTCCTTAGAGACATAAAGGGTAGCCCAAGGGAGTGCTTATTCAATCTTCCGAGGTGCAAGAGTTGTTTGGCTGTTAAGACACCAAAACAATGCGTTTGCCTCCAGGCCTCAGTTTCCCATTCAGACCAGGCCTAGTCTCCAGAGCTCTCTGTTACAGAGCAGACATGTGGTACAAGCGCTGTGGAGGGTGCCTTCAGGTTCCATGGCACTGTCAGAGCCTTACCTGGGCTTTGGGCCCTTGGGCACTATGCCCCTACAACTGACTTTCGAGGTAGAACTGCACAGCCCCTTGTTATTTTCAGCCCCAAAGCAGCGTTTCTGGGTCTCTTCCTTACAGTCATAAAAGGCAGCCCAAGGGAGAGGTTATTCAATCCTTCGTGGTGCAAGAGATGATTGTCTGTGAAGAAGCCACAACAATGGGTCTGCTCCCAGGGCCTCAGTATCCCAGTCAGAACAGACCTGGTCTCAAGAGTTCTCTCCTACAGAAAACACATGGGGAAATAGCTCTGAGGAGGGTTCCTTGTGGTTCCCTGGCTTGGGGAAGCCCTACCCGGGTGCTGGGGCCTAGAAACTGTGGCCTCTTTCACTGACTTTCCAGGTAGCACTTTGCAGCCCCTTGTGATTTTCAGCCAGATGCAGCCATGCAGGGTCTCTTCCTTAGAGTCATAAAAGGTAGCCCAAGCGAGTGCTTATTCAATCTTCCCTGGTGCAATAGGTGTTTGTCTGTTAAGAAGCCACAACAATGGGTCTGCTCCCAGGGACTCAGTTTCCCAGTCAGAACATACTTAGTCTCAAGAGCTGTCTGCTACAGAGCACACATGGGGCAATTGCTCTGAAGAGTGTTCCTTGAGGTTCCCTGGCTTTGGGAAGCCCTACCCGGGCGCTGGGGCCTAGACCCTGTGGCCTCTTCCACTGACTATCCAGGTAGCACTTTCCAGCACCTTGTGATTTTCAGCCAAAGGCAGCCTGGCAGGGTCTCTTCCTTAGAATCGTAAAAGTTAGCCCACAGGAGTGCTTTTTCAATCTTCCCTGTTGCAAGAGGTGTTTGGCTGTTAAGACTCCACAACAATGGGTTTGCCTGCAGGCCTCAGTTTCCCAGTCAGACCAGGCCTAGTATCCACAGCTCTCTGCTCCAGAGCAGATATGTGGAAAAAGCGCTGTGGAGGGTGCCTTCACGTTTCAGGGCACTGTCACAGCCTGACCTGGGCTTTGGGACCTAGGCACTATGGCAACTACAACTGATTTTCCAGGTAGCACTTTCCAGCCCCTTCTGATTTTCAGCCCCAAAGCAGCGCTTCAGTGACTCTTCCTTAGAGTCATAAAAGGTAGCCCAAGGGAGTGCTTATTCAATCTTCCCTGGTGCTTGAGGTGTTTGGCTGTTAAGACGACACAACAATGGGTTTGCCTCCAGGCCTCAGTTTCCCAGTCACACCAGGCCTAGTCTCCAGAGCTCTCTGCTACAGTGCATACATGTGGAAAAAGCCCTGTGGAGGGTGCCTTCATGATCCAGGGCACTGTCGAAGACTTACCTGGGCTTTGAGACCTACGCATTATGGCTCCTACAACTGACTTTCCAGGTAGCACTTCCCAGCCCCTTCTGATTTTCAACCCCAAAGCAGCGTTTCAGGGTCTCTTCCTTAGAGTCATATAAGGTAGCCCAAGGGAGTGCTTATTTAATCTTCTCTGGTGCAAGAGGTGTTTGTGAAGTAGCCACAACAATGGGTCTGTTCCCAGGGACTCAGTTTCCCAGTCAGAACAGATCTAGTCTCAAGAGCTCTCTGCTACAGAGCACACATGGGCGATAGCTCTGAGGAGTGTTCCTTCAGGTTCCCTGGCTTGGGGAAGCCCTACCTAGGCGGTGGGGCCTAGGCACTGTGGCCTTTTCCACTGATTTTCCAGGTAGCACTTTCCAGCCCTTTGTGACTTTCAGCCAAAGGCAGCCTGGCTGGTTCTCTTCCTTACACTCATAAAATGTAGCCCAACGTAGTGCTTATTCAGGCTTCCCTGGTGCAAGAGATGTTTGTCTGTTAAGAAGCCATAACAATGGGTCTGCTCCCAGGGCCTCAGTTTCCCCGTCAGAACAGATCTAGTCTCCAGAGCTCTCTGCTACAGAGCACACATGGGACAATAGCTCTGAGGAGGGTGCCTTGACGTTCACGGGCTTTCAGAATCCCTACCCGGGCTGTGGTACCTAGGCACTATGGCCCCTAAACTGACTTTCCAGGTAGCACTTTCCAGCCCCTTTTGATTTTCAGGCACAAAGCAGCCTTTCAGGTTCTCTTCCTTAGAATCATAAAAGGTAGCCCAAGGGAGTGCTTATTCAATCCTCCCTGGCACAACAGGTGTTTGTCTGTTAAGAAGCCACAACAATGGCTTTCGTTTCAGGCCTCTGTTTCATAGTCAGACAAGGACTAGTCTCCAGAGCTCTCTGCTACAGAGTAGACATGTAGAAAATGTGCAGTGGAGGGTGCCTTCAGGATCCAGGGCACTTTCTAAGCCTTATCTGGGCAGTGAGTCCTACTCGCTATGGTCCCTAAAAACTCACCTCCCAGGTAAAATTCCCAGCCCCATGTGATTTTCAGCCCGAGAGTGGCGTGGCAGGCTCTCTTCCATGCAGGGAGCAAAGGCAGCCCAAGGTATTGCTTTTTCCATCCTCCCTCGAACAGCAAGTTTTGGACTGTTCAGAAGCCCCTACAATGGTTCTGTTCCCAGGGCCTCTTTTTCCCAGTCAGACCAGACCTAGTCTCACGAGCTCTCTGCTACAGAGCATACATGGGGCATTAGCTCTGAGGAGGGTGCCTTGATGTTCCCACGCCCTGGGGAAGCCCTACCCGGGCTGTCGGGCCTAGGCACTATGGCACCTACCATTGACTTTCCAGCTAGCACTTTCCAGCCCCTTGTGATTTTCAGCCCCAAGGCAGCCTGGCAGGTTCTCTTCCTTAGAATCATAAAAGGTAGCCCAAGGGTGTGCTTATTCAATCCTCCCTGGTGCAACAGGTGTTTGGCTGTTAAGAATCAACAACACTGGGTTTGCCTCCAGGCTTCAATTAACTAGTCAGACCAGAACTAGTCTCCAGAGCTCTCTGCCACAGAGCAGATATGTGGCAAATGTGCAGTGGACGGTGCCTTCACGTTCCAGAGCACTTTCTAAGCCTTACCTGGACAGTGAGTCCTACTCGCTATGGCCCATACAAACTCACCTCACAAGTAACATTCCCAGCCCCATGTGATTTTCAGCCCGAGGGCGGCGTGGCAGGCTCTCTTCCATGGAGGGAGAATAGGCAGCCCAAGGTATTGCCTTTTCCATCCTCCCACGAACAGCAAGTGTCGGACTGTTCAGAAGCCCCTACAATGGTTCTGTTCCCAGGGCCTCAGTTTCCCAGTTAGACCAGACCTAGTCTCACGAGCTCTCTGCTACAGAGTACACATGGGGCTTTAGCTCTGAGGAGGGTGCCTTGACGTTCCCGCGCCCTGGGGAATCCCTACCCGGGCAGTGGGGCCTAGGCACTATGGCCCATTCCACTGACTTTCCAGGTAGCACTTCCCATCTCCTTGTGATTTTCAGCCCCAAAGCAGCGTTTCAGGGTCTCTTCCTTAGAGTCATAAAAGGTAGCCAAGGGAGTGCTTATTCAATCTTCCCTGGTGCTAGAGGTGTTTGGCTGTTAAGACGCCACAACAATGGGTTTGCCTCCAGGCCTCAGTTTCCCAGTCAGACCAGGCCTAGTCTCCAGAGCTCTCTGCTGTAGAGCACACATTGGGAAACAAAGTTGTGGAGGGTGCCTTGACGTTCCCAGGCACTGCGGAAGCCTGACCCGGTAAGTGGAGCCTAGTCGCTCCAACCGCTGAAAACTGACTTCCCAGCTAGCACTTCCCCGTCCAATGTGAATTTCAGGTGAAATGAGGCCTAACAGGCTGTCTTCTTTGGAGGGAGCAAATGCAGTCTAAGGGAGTGCTGATTCAATCCGCCTTCCCGCATCAAGTGTTGGGCTGTTCAGAAGCCACAACCAAGGGTTCCTCCCAAGACCTCATTTTCCTACTTAGAGAAGGCCTAGTCTCGCCAGCTCTCTGCTACACAGCACACATTGGGAAACAACGGTGTGGAGGCTGCCTTGACCTTCCCGGGCACTGGGGAAGCCCTACCCGGCAAGTGGGGCCTAGGCGCTCCAGCTGCTGAAAACTGACTTCCCAGCTAGCACTTCCCCGTCCAAAGTGATTTTCAGCCTGAATGTGGCCTAAGAGGCCGTCTTCCTTGCATGGAGAAAAGACAGCCCAACAGAGTGCTGATTCAATCCTCTGCAAAGCAAGTGTGGGGCTGTTCAGAAGCCACAAAATGGGTCTGATTCCAGAGCTTCAGTTTCCTAGTCAGACCAGGCCTTGTCTCGCAACCTTTATGCTACCGAGCACATATTGGGAAACAAAGCTGTGGAGGGTGCCTTACCGTTCCCGGGCACTGGGAAAGGCCTACCCGGGAAGTGGGGCCTGGGAGCTCTGGCTGCTAAAAACTGACTTCCCACCTAGCACTTCCTAGCCCAATGGCACCTGCGCCTGGTGCAGGCTCGGCAGGCTCTCTTCCTGGCAGGGAGGAAAGGCAGCCCAAGAGAGTCGTTTTCAGGTTTCCCTCGTGGGGCAAGAGAAAAGCTCTTCAGACACCAAAACACTGGGGCTGTTCCAGGGCTTCACTTCCCATGTCAGATGAGGCCTATTCACGCGAGCTCTCTGCTACAGAGCACACATTGGGAAACAAAGTTGCGGCGGGTGCCTTGACGTTCCCGGGCACTGGAGAAGCAGAGAGCTCACGCGACTAGGCCTGGTCTGACTAGGAAACTGAAGCTCTGGAATCAGACCCATTTTGTGGCTTCTGAACAGCCCCACACTTGCTTTGCAGAGGATTGAATCAGCACTCTGTTGGGCTGTCTTTTCTCCATGCAAGGAAGACGGCCTCTTAGGCCACATTCAGGCTGAAAATCACTTTGGACGGGGAAGTGCTAGCTGGGAAGTCAGTTTTCAGCAGCTGGAGCGCCTAGGCCCCACTTGCCGGGTAGGGCTTCCCCAGTGCCCGGGAAGGTCAAGGCAGCCTCCACACCGTTGTTTCCCAATGTGTGCTGTGTAGCAGAGAGCTGGCGAGACTAGGCCTTCTCTAAGTAGGAAAATGAGGTCCTGGGAGGAACCCTTGGTTGTGGCTTCTGAACAGCCCAACACTTGATGCGGGAAGGCGGATTGAATCAGCACTCCCTTAGACTGCATTTGCTCCCTCCAAAGAAGACAGCCTGTTAGGCCTCATTTCACCTGAAATTCACATTGGACGGGGAAGTGCTAGCTGGGAAGTCAGTTTTCAGCGGTTGGAGCGACTAGGCTCCACTTACCGGGTCGGGCTTCCGCAGTGCCTGGGAACGTCAAGGCACCCTCCACAACTTTGTTTCCCAATGTGTGCTCTGTAGCAGAGAGCTCAAGAGACTAGGACCGTTCTGACTAGGAAACTGAGGCCTGGAGGCAAACCCATTGTTGTGGCCCCTCAACAGCCAAACACCTCTTACACCAGGGAAGATTGAATAAGCACTCCCTTGGGCTACCTTTTATGACTCTAAGGAATAGAACCTGCCAGGCTGCCTTTGGCTGAAAATCACAAAGGGCTGGAAAGTGCTACCTGGAAAGTCAGTGGTAGAGGCCACAGTGCCTAGGCCCCACCGCCCGGGTAGGGCTTCCCCAAGCCAAAGAATCTCAAGGAACCCTCCTCAGAGCTATTGACCCATGTATGCTCTGTAGCAGAGAGCTCTTGAGACTAGTTCTGTTGTGACGGGGAAACTGAGTCCCTGGGCGCTGACCCATTGTAGGGGCTTCTGAACAGCCCAACACTTGCTGTTCGAGGGAGGATGGAAAAAGCAACAACTTGTGCTGCCTTTGCTCACTCCATGGAAGATACCCTGCCACGCCGCCCTCAGGCTGAAAATCACAAGGAGCTAGGAACTGCTACCTGCGTAGTATGTTTGCAGGTGCCATAGGAATTAGGGCCCACCGCCGGGGTAAGACTTCGACAGTGCCCTGGAACGTGTAGGCACACTTCACAGCGCTTTTTACACATGTCTGCTCTGTAGCAGGGAGCTCTGGAGACTAGGCCTGGTATGAATAGGAAACTGAGGCCTGGAGGCAAATTCATTGTGATGGCGTCTTAACAGCCAAACACCTCTTGCACCAGGGAAGATTGAATAAGCACTCCCTTGGGCTACCATTTATGACTCTAAGGAAGAGACCCTGCCAGGCTGCCTTTGGCTGAAAATCACAAGGGTCTGGTAAGTGCTACGTGGAAAGTCAGTAGAAGAGGCCACAGTGCCTAGGCCGCACCGCCCGGGTAGGGCTTCCCCAAGCCAGGGAACCTCAAGGAAAACTCCTCAGAGCTATTGCCCCATGTGTGCTCTGTAGCAGAGAGCTCTGGAGACTAGGTCTGTTCTGATGGGGAAACTGAGGCCCTGGGAGCAGACCCATTGTTGTGACTTCTTAACAGACAAAAACCTCTTGTACCAGGGAAGCCTGAATAAGTACTCCCTTGGGTTACCTTTTATGACTGTAAGAAAGAGACCCTGCCAGGCTGTCTTTGGCTGAAAATCACAAGGAGCTGGAAAGTGCTACCTGGAAAATCAGTGGAAAAGGCCACAGTGCCTAGGCCCCACCGCCCGGGTAGGGCTTCCCCAAGCCAGGGAACCTCAAGGAACACTCCTCAGAGCTATTGCCCCATGTGTGCTCTGTAGCAGAGAGCTCTGGAGACTAGGTTTGTTCTGACTCGGAAACTTAGGCCCTGGGAGCAGACCCATTGTTGTTTCTTCTTAACAGCCAATCACCTCTTACACCAGGGAAGCCTGAATACGCATTCCCTTGGGCTACCTTTAATGACCCTAAGGAAGAGATCTTGCCAGGCTGCCTTTGGCTGAAAATCACAAGGGGCTGGAAAGTGCTACCTGGAAAGTCAGTGGAAGACGACACAGTGCCTAGGCCCCACCGCCCAGGTAGGGCTTCCCCAAGACCGAGAACATCAAGGCACCCTCCTCAGAGTTAATGCCCCATGTGTGCTCTGTAGCACAGAGCTGTGGAGAATAGGCCTGGTCTGACTAGGACCCTGAGGCCTGGAGGCAAACCCATTGTTGTGACTTCTTAACAGCAAACACCTGTTTCACAAAGGAAGATTGGATAAGCACTCCCTTGGCCTACCTTTTATGACTCTAAGGAAGAGACCCTGCCAGGCTGCACTGGGGCTGAAAATCACAAGTGGCTAGAAAGTGCTACGTGGAAAGTCAGTGGAAGAGTCCACAGTGCCTAGGCCGCACCGCCCGAGTAGGGCTTCCCCAAGCCAGGGAACCTCAAGGAACACTCTTCAGAGCTATTGCCCCATGTGTGCTCTGTAGCAGAGAGCTCTGGAGACTAGGTCTGTTCTGACTGGGAAACTCAGGGCCTGGGTCAGACCCATTGTTGTGGCTACTTAACAGACAAACACCTCTTGCACCAGGGAAGCCTGAATAAGCACTCCCTTGGGCTATCTTTTATAATTCTAAAATAGAGACCTTGCCAGGCTCCATTTCGTTGAAAATCACAACGGCCTGGAAAGTGCTAGCTGGAAAGTCAGTGGTAGGGGCCATTTTGCCTAGGGCCCCCGCCCCGGTAGGGCTTCCCCAAGCCCGTGAACCTCAAGGCACCCTCCTCAGAGCTAATGCCCCATGTGTGCTCTGTAGCACAGAGCTCTGAAGATTAGGCCTGGTCTGACTAGGACCCTGAGGCCTGGAAGCAAACCCATTGTTGTGACTTCTTAACAGCAAACACCTGTTTCGCCAAGGAAGATTGGATAAGCACTCCCTTGGGCTACCTTTTATGACTCTAAGGAAGAGAACCTGCAGGGCGGCACTGGGGCTGAAAATCACAAGTGGCTGAAAAGTGCTACGTGGAAAGTCAGTGGAAGAGGCCACAGTGCCTAGGCCGCACCGCCCGGGTAGGGTTTGCCCATGCCAGGGAACCTCAAGGAACACTCCTCAGAGCTATTGCCCCATGTGTGCTCTGTAGCAGAGAGCTCTGGAGACTAGGTCTGTTCTGACGGGGAAACTGAGGCCCTGGGAGCAGACCCATTGTTGTGGCTTTTTAACAGACAAAAACCTCTTGTACCAGGAAAGCCTGAATAAGGACTCCCTTGGGTTACCTTTTATGACTGTAAGAAAGAGACCCTGCCAGGCTGTCTTTGGCTGAAAATCACAAGGGGCTGGAAAGTACTACCTGGAAAGTCAGTGGAAGAGGCCACAGTGCCTAGGCCCCACCGCCCGGATAGGAATTCCCCAAGCCAGGGAACCTCAAAAAACACTCCTCGGAGCTATTTCCCCATGTGTGCTCCATAGCAGAGAGCTCTGGAGACTTCTAGGTCTGTTCTGACTGGGAAACTGAGACCCTGGGAGCAGACCCATTGTTGTGCCTTCTTAACAGACAAACACCTCTTGCACCAGGGAAGCTTGAATAAGCACTCCCTTGGGTTACCTTTTATGACTCTAAGGAAGAGACCCTGCCAGGCTGCCTTTGGCTGAAAATCACAAGGGGCTGGAAAGTGCTACCTGGAAAGTCAGTGGAAGAGATCAGAGTGCCTAGGTGCCACCACAGGGGTAGGGCTTCCCCAAGCCAGGGAACCTCAAGGAACACTCCTCAGAGCTATTGCCCCGTGTGTGCTCTGTAGCAGAGAGTACTAGAGACTAGTTCTGTTCTGACTGGGAAACTGAGGCCCTGGGATCAGACCCATTATTGTGGCTTCTTAAGAGACAAACACCTGTTGCACCAGGGAAGCTTGAATAAACACTCCCTTGGAGTACCTTTTATGAGTTTAAGGAAGAGACACTGCCAGGCTGCATTTGGCTGAAAATCCCAAGGTGCTGGAAAGTACTACCTGGAAAGACAGTGGAAGAGGCCACAGTGCCTAGGCCCCGCTGCCCAGGCAGGGCTTCCCCAAGCCAGGGAACCTCAAGGAACACTCCTCAGAGCTATTGCCCCATGTGTGCTCGGTAGCAGAGTGTTCTGGAGACTAGGTATGTTCTGACTGTGAAACTGAGTCCCTGGGAACAAACCCATTGTTGTGGCTTCTTAACAGACTAACAACTCTTGCACCAGGGAAGCCTGAATAAGCACTCCCTTGGGCTACCTTTTATGACTCTAAGGAAGAGACTCTGCCAGGCTGCCTTTAACTGAAAATCACAAGGGGCTGGAAAGTGCTACCTGGAAAGTCAGTGGAAGAGGCCACAGTGCCTAGGCCCTACCACCCGGGTAGGGCTTCCCCAAGCCAGTGAACCTCAAGGAACACTCCTCAGAGCTATTGCCCCATGTGTGCTCTGTAGCAGTGAGCTCTGGAGACTAGGTATGTTCTGACTGGTAAACTGAGGCCCTGGGAGCAGACCCATTGTTGTGGCTTCTTAACAGACAAACACCTCTTGCACCAGGGGAGCCTGAGTAAGCACTTCCTTGGGCTACCATTTATGACTATAAGGAAGAAACCCTACCAGGCTGCCTTTAACTGAAAATCACAAGCGGCTGGATAGTGCTACCTGGAAAGTCAGTGGAAGAGGCCACAGTGCCAAGGCCCCACCCCCCGGGTAGGTCTTCCCCAAGCCAGGGAACCTCAAGGAACACTCCTCAGAGCAATTGCTGCGTGTGTGCTCGATAGCAGAGAGCTCTGGAGACTAGGTCTGTTTTGACTCTAAAACTGAGGGCCTGGGAGCAGACCTATTGTTGTGGCTTCTTAACAAACACATCTTGTACCAGGGAAACCTGAATAAGCACTCCCTTGGGCTACCTTTTATGATTCTAAGGAACAGTCCCTGCCAGGCTGCATTTGGCTGAAAATCACAAGGGGCTGGAAAGTGCTACCTGGAAAGTCAGTGGAACAGGCCATTGTGCCTAGGCCCCACCGCCCGGGTAGGGCTTCCCAAAGCCAGGGAACCTCAAGGAACACTCCTCAGAGTTATTGCCCCATGTGTGCTCTGTAGCAGAGAGCTCTGGAGACTAGGTCTGTTCTGACTGGGAAACTGAGGCCCTGTGAGCAGACCCATTTTTGTGGCTTCGTAACAGACAAACACCACTTGCACCAGGGAAGCCAGAGTAAGCACTCCCTTGGGCTACCTTTTATGACTCTAAGGAAGAGACTCTGCCAGGCTGCCTTTGACTGAAAATTACAAGGGGCTGGAAAGTGCTACCTGGAAAGTCAGAGGAAGAGGCCACAGTGCCTAGGCCCCATCGCGCGGGTAGGGCTTCCCCAAGCCAGGGAACCTCAAGGAATACTCCTCAGAGCTATTGCCCCATATGTGCTCTGTAGCAGAGAGCTCTAGATACTAGGTCTGTTCTGACTGGGAAACTGAGGCCCTGGGAGCAGAGCCATTGTTCTGGCGTCTTCACAGCCAAACACCACTTGCACCAGGGAAGACTGAATAAGCAGTCCCTTGGGCTACCTTTTTTGACTCTAAGGAAGAGACCCTGCAAGGCTGCATCTGGCTGCAAATCACAAGGGGCTGGAAAGTGATACCTGGAAAGTCAGTGAAAGAGGCCACAGTGCCTAGGCTCCAAAGCCCAGGTAAGGCTTCGACAGTGCGGGAACGTGAAGGAACCCTCCACAGCGCTTTTTCCCCCATGTCTGCTCGGTAGCAGAGAGCTCTGGAGACTAGGTCTGTTCTGACTGGGGAAACTGAGGCCCTGGGAGCAGAGCCATTGTTCTGGCGTCTTCACAGCCAAACACCTCTTGCACCAGGGAAGACTGAATAAGCAGTCCCTTGGGCTACCTTTTTTGACTCTAAGGAAGAGACCCTGCAAGGCTGCATCTGGCTGAAAATCACAAGGGGCTGGGAAGTGATACCTGGAAAGTCAGTGGAAAGAGGCCACAGTGCCTAGGCCCCAGCACCCGGGTAGGGCTTCCCCAAGGCAGTGTTTCTGGCTTCTCTTAACAGACAAACACCTCTTGCACCATGGAAACTAGTAATAAGGGGCTGTCCCTTGGCAACTACCCGTCCTTTTGTACTCTAAGGAAGGAGACCCTGCCAGTACCAGGGATCTGGCTGAAAATCACAAGGGCTGGAAAGGCTTCCGCTGGAAAGTCATGGAAGAGGCCACAGTGCCTAGGCCCCAAAGCCTGGGTTTTTTTGAAGTGCCCTGGAAGCCTGATGAAGGATGCCCAAAGAGAGCTTTGCTCCCATGTCTGCATCTGTACAGTGAGCTCTGGAGACTAGGTCTGTAGATGACTGGATACTGTGATACCCTTGGAGCAAGAGCCATTCTTCAGCGGTCTTCCACAGACAAACACCACTTGTGTCCAGGGAAGACTGAATAAGCACTAGTCCCTTAGGTCTACCTTTTTTTGACTCTTAGGAAGAGACCCTGCAAGGCTGCATCTGTGCTGAAATTAAAAATCACAAGGGGCTGGAAAGTGATACCTGGAAAGTCAGTGAAAGAGGCCACAGTGCCTAGGCCCAAATACCCGGTAGGGCTTCCCCAAGTGCCCTGAAACCTCAAGGAACCTCTCCTCAGTAGCTATTTCCCTTGCATGTCTGCTCTGTAGCAGAGAGCTCTGGAGACTAGGTCTGTTCTGACTGGAAACTGAGGCCCTGGGATGAGCAGAGCCATTGTTCTTGGCGTCCTTCCACACAGCCAAACACCTCTTGCATCCAGGGAAGACTGAATAACAGTCCTTTGGGCTACCTTTTTTTGACACTCCTGGAAGAGCACTACTGCAAGGCTGCATTTGCTGAAAATCAAAGGGCTGGGAAGCGGATACCTTAAATGTCACGTGGAAGAGGCCTGTGCCAAGGAGCACCGGGTCAAATCCCTTGGTCAGGAGACTCGAGTTGCCCTGCCTCAGAGCAATTTCCCCAAGAGCCCTGTAGCAGAGAGCTTTGGAGACTAGTCTGTTCTGCTAGGGACAGCTACGCTCAGACACTAGGTAATCATCTCTATGTTCTCTACCTCTCGAAAGCTCCACTCAAGTGAACCCTCTTCCTCAGAGCTAAGACCGCATAAGCAGTCCCTTGGGGCATACCTTTTTTTGACTCGTGAGGAAGAGGTACCCTACAAGGTCTGAATCTGGACTGAAAATCAACAGCCTGAGGAAGTGATACCTGGCAACCGTCTTCACAAGCGAGAGCACAGTGCCGAGGCCAGCAAGCACTTGGTTAGGGCTTCCCGAAAGGCAGGAGCCTCAATTTGAACCCTCCTCAGAGCTATTTCCCCATGGTCTGCAATCTGTAGAGAAAATCTGGAGACTGGGTCTGTGAGCACGCTGGAAAGTCATGTCCTGGAAGCAAGCCATTTGTTCTGGCGTCTTCAGCACCAAACTTGCACCAGGGGAGACTGTCGAGCAGGTCCCTTGTTGAGTGAACTTCTAAGGAAAGAGCACGCTGCATCTGGCAGAAAATTCTATAACCCGCCGGATTTGTGATGCACTCTAAGCAGAGTGCCTGCAAGGCTCATATGTGTCACAAGGCCAGGAGTAAAGCTTCAGGAGAGGGCTACAGTCGAAGGTTCTCCAGCAACCGGTGGGCGTCCCCAAGGCTTGAAGCCTCAAGGACCCTCACTCAGTAGCAACTTTCCCCATGTCGGCTCTGTAGTCAGAGAGCTCTGAGACTATGTCTGTTCTGACTGGGAAACTGAGGTCCTGGAAGCAGAGCCATTGTTCTGGCGTCTCATAGCCAATTGACATCTTCACCAGGGAAACACACATGCACAGCACTCCCTTGGGCTACTCTTATATGACTCTAAGGAAAGACCCTACAAGGCTGCATCTGGCAGAAAATCACAAGGGGCTGGGAAGTGATACCTGGAAAGTCAGTGAAAGCCTTAGCTGTAAAGTGCCTAGCCTCCAAATGGGATATGGTAGGCTTCGACAGTGCCCTAGCCCCAACCGACACCTCCACAGCAGCTTTTTCCCTATGTCCGACTCTTGTAGCATAGAGCGTTGGAGACAATAGTATGATCTGACTGCGGGAAATTCTGAGTCAGAGAGCCTGGAGACTAGGTCTCAGAGTCATTGTATCTGCGGAGCAGAGCCATCTGACACACTGTCCAAAACACTCCTCTTGCACCAGGGAATACTGAATAAGCGTCCGCATGGGCTAAAGACTTTTTTTGACTCATAAGGAAGAGACCCTGCAAGGCTGCATCTGGCTGAAAATCACAAGGGGCATGGAGAAGTGATACCTGGAAAGTCATTGAAAAGAGGCCACAGTGCGCTAGGCTCCTAACTGCCCAATGTAATCAAAAGCTTGCTGACAGTGCCCTGGAACGTGAACGTGTACACCCTCCACAATGGCTTTTTCCCCGTGTCATGACTGCTCTGTAGGCCTAGAGAGCTCTGGAGGCACTAGGTCACTGTTCTGATTGGAAACTGAGGCGCTTGAGGAGCCTATGGGACAGAGCCATTGTTCTGGCGTCTTCACAGCCCAAACACCTCTTGACACCATGTGCAACCAGGAATAAAGTCAAGTGTGAATAAGCAGTCCCCTTGGCTACCTTTTTTTGACGTCTAAGGAAAGAGACCCTGCAAGGCTGCATCTGGCTGAAAATCACAAGGGGCCTGGAAGTGATACCTGGAAAGTCAGCTGAAAGAGGCCCCAGTGCCTAGGCCCCAGCACCTTGCGGGTAGGGCTTCACCAAAGCAGAGGAGCCAATCAAGGAACCCGCTCCTCAGAGCTTTTTCCCCATGTCTGCTCTTACGCAGAGAGCTACTGGAGACTAGGTCTGTTCTAGACTGGAAAACTGAGAGATTTGCCCTGGGAGCAGAGCCATTGTTCTGGCGTCTTCAGAAGGGGGGAATGGGGGGGGGGACACAGCCCAAACACCTCTTAAGGGGGGGGGGTTTGTTGTGTTTTTTTTTTTTGTTTTTTTTTGTTATGGACCAAGACAACTCTTGCACCAGGGAAGACTGAAATAAGCAGTCCCCTTGGGCTCCCTTTTTTGACTCTAAGGAAGAGACCCTTGCAAGGCTGCATCTTGGCTGAAAATCACAAGGGGCTGGGAAGTGATACCTGTAAAGTCAGTGAAAGAAGGCCACAGTGCCTAGGCTCCAAAGCACAGGTAAGGCCTTCCCCAGGTGCCCTAGGAACGTGAAGGCACGCCTCCACAAGCGCTTTTTCCCCATGTCTGCTCTTAGCAGAGAGCTCTGGAGACTAGGTCTGTTCTGACTGGGAAACTGAAGCCCCTGGGAGCAGCAGGAGTCAGAGCCATTGTTTCTGGGTCTTCTTCAACAGCCAAACACATCTCTTAAGCACCAGGGAAGACTGAATAAGCAGTCCTTCCCTTGGGCTACCTTTTTATTGACTCTACAGGAAGAGAGACCACTGCAAGGCTGTAATTAAAAAAAAATAAAAGCATCTGGCTGAAAATCACAAGGGGCTGGGACTTGATACCTGGAAAAGTCATGAAAGAGGCCCACAGTGCCTAGGCCCCAGCCCCGGGTAGGGCTTCCCCAAGCAGGGAGCCTCAAGGAAGCCTCTCAGAGCTATGTCCCCATGTCTGCTCTGTTGCAGAGAGATCGGAGACTTGGTCTGTTCTGATGGGAAACTGAGGCCCTGGAGCGAGACTTGTTCTGGCGTTCTCTCCAAGCAAACACCTATTGCACCTGGTGAGACTGATTAAGCAGTCCCTTGGGCTACCTTTTTTGACTCTAAGGAAGAGACCCTGCAAGGCTGCATCTGGCTGAAAATCACAAGGGGCTGGGAAGTGATACCTGGAAAGTCAGTGAAAGAGGCCACAGTGCCTAGGCTCCAAAGCCCAGGTAAGGCTTCGACAGTGCCCTGGAACGTGAAGGCACCCTCCACAGCGCTTTTTTCCCATGTCTGCTCTGTAGCAGAGAGCTCTGGAGACTAGGTCTGTTCTGACTGGGAAACTGAGGCCCTGGGAGCAGAGCCATTGTTCTGGCGTCTTCACAGCCAAACACCTCTTGCACCAGGGAAGACTGAATAAGCAGTCCCTTGGGCTACCTTTTTTGACTCTAAGGAAGAGACCCTGCAAGGCTGCATCTGGCTGAAAATCACAAGGGGCTGGGAAGTGATACCTGGAAAGTCAGTGAAAGAGGCCACAGTGCCTAGGCTCCAAAGCCCAGGTAAGGCTTCGACAGTGCCCTGGAACGTGAAGGCACCCTCCACAGCGCTTTTTCCCCATGTCTGCTCTGTAGCAGAGAGCTCTGGAGACTAGGTCTGTTCTGACTGGGAAACTGAGGCCCTGGGAGCAGAGCCATTGTTCTGGCGTCTTCACAGCCAAACACCTTTTGCACCAGGGAAGACTGAATAAGCAGTCCCTTGGGCTACCTTTTTTGACTCTAAGGAAGAGACCCTGCAAGGCTGCATCTGGCTGAAAATCACAAGGGGCTGGGAAGTGATACCTGGAAAGTCAGTGAAAGAGGCCACAGTGCCTAGGCTAGGCCCCAGCACCCGGGTAGGGCTTCCCCAAGGCAGGGACCTCAAGGAACCCTCCTCAGAGCTATTTCCCCATGTCTGCTCTGTAGCAGAGAGCTCTGGAGACTAGGTCTGTTCTGACTGGGAAACTGAGGCCCTGGGAGCAGAGCCATTGTTCTGGCGTCTTCACAGCCAAACACCTCTTGCACCAGGGAAGACTGAATAAGCAGTCCCTTGGGCTACCTTTTTTGACTCTAAGGAAGAGACCCTGCAAGGCTGCATCTGGCTGAAAATCACAAGGGGCTGGGAAGTGATACCTGGAAAGTCAGTGAAAGAGGCCACAGTGCCTCGTCTCCAAAGCCCAGGTAAGGCTTCGACAGTGCCCTGGAACGTGAAGGCACCCCTCCACAGAGCTATTTCCCCATGTCTGCTCTGTAGCAGAGAGCTCTGGAGACTAGGTCTGTTCTGACTGGGAAACTGAGGCCCTGGGAGCAGAGCCATTGTTCTGGCGTCTTCACAGCCAAACAAACACCTCTTGCACCAGGGAAGACTGAATAAGCAGTCCCTTGGGCTACCTTTTTTGACTCTAAGGAAGAGACCCTGCAAGGCTGCATCTGGCTGAAAATCACAAGGGGCTGGGAGGTGATACCTGGAAAGTCAGTGAAAGAGGCCACAGTGCCTAGGCTCCAAAGCCCAGGGTAAGGCTTCGACAGTGCCCTGGAACGTGAAGGCATCCTCCACAGCGCTTTTTCCCCATGTCTGCTCTGTAGCAGAGAGCTCTGGAGACTAGGTCTGTTCTGACTGGGAAACTGAGGCCCTGGGAGCAGAGCCATTGTTCTGGCGTCTTCACAGCCAAACACCTCTTGCACCAGGGAAGACTGAATAAGCAGTCCCTTGGGCTACCTTTTTTTTTGACTCTAAGGAAGAGACCCTGCAAGGCTGCATCTGGCTGAAAATCACAAGGGGCTGGGAAGTGATACCTGGAAAGTCAGTGAAAGAGGCCACAGTGCCTAGGCTCCAGCACCCAGGTAGGGCTTCGACAAGTGCAGGGAGCCCTCAAGGAACCCCTCCTCAGAGCTATTTCCCCATGTCTGCTCTGTAGCAGAGAGCTCTGGAGACTAGGTCTGTTCTGACTGGGAAACTGAGGCCCTGGGAGCAGAGCCATTGTTCTGGCGTCTTCACAGCCAAACACCTCTTGCACCAGGGAAGACTGAATAAGCAGTCCCTTGGGCTACCTTTTTTGACTCTAAGGAAGAGACCCTGCAAGGCTGCATCTGGCTGAAAATCACAAGGGGCTGGGAAGTGATACCTGGAAAGTCAGTGAAAGAGGCCACAGTGCCTAGGCTCCAAAGCCCAGGTAAGGCTTCGACAGTGCCCTGGAACGTGAAGGCACCCTCCACAGCGCTTTTTTCCCATGTCTGCTCTGTAGCAGAGAGCTCTGGAGACTAGGTCTGTTCTGACTGGGAAACTGAGGCCCTGGGAGCAGAGCCATTGTTCTGGCGTCTTCACAGCCAAACACCTCTTGCACCAGGGAAGACTGAATAAGCAGTCCCTTGGGCTACCTTTTTTGACTCTAAGGAAGAGACCCTGCAAGGCTGCATCTGGCTGAAAATCACAAGGGGCTGGGAAGTGATACCTGGAAAGTCAGTGAAAGAGGCCACAGTGCCTAGGCTCCAAAGCCCAGGTAAGGCTTCGACAGTGCCCTGGAACGTCAAGGCACCCTCCACAGCTATTTCCCATGTCTGCTCTGTAGCAGAGAGCTCTGGAGACTAGGTCTGTTCTGACTGGGAAACTGAGGCCCTGGGAGCAGAGCCATTGTTCTGGCGTCTTCACAGCCAAACACCTCTTGCACCAGGGAAGACTGAATAAGCAGTCCCTTGGGCTACCTTTTTTGACTCTAAGGAAGAGACCCTGCAAGGCTGCATCTGGCTGAAAATCACAAGGGGCTGGGAAGTGATACCTGGAAAATCAGTGAAAGAGGCCACAGTGCCTAGGCTCCAAAGCCCAGGTAAGGCTTCGACAGTGCCCTGGAACGTGAAGGCACCCTCCACAGCGCTTTTTCCCCATGTCTGCTCTGTAGCAGAGAGCTCTGGAGACTAGGTCTGTTCTGACTGGGAAACTGAGGCCCTGGGAGCAGAGCCATTGTTCTGGCGTCTTCACAGCCAAACACCTCTTGCACCAGGGAAGACTGAATAAGCAGTCCCTTGGGCTACCTTTTTTGACTCTAAGGAAGAGACCCTGCAAGGCTGCATCTGGCTGAAAATCACAAGGGGCTGGGAAGTGATACCTGGAAAGTCAGTGAAAGAGGCCACAGTGCCTAGGCTCCAAAGCCCAGGTAAGGCTTCGACAGTGCCCTGGAACGTGAAGGCACCCTCCACAGCGCTTTTTCCCCATGTCTGCTCTGTAGCAGAGAGCTCTGGAGACTAGGTCTGTTCTGACTGGGAAACTGAGGCCCTGGGAGCAGAGCCATTGTTCTGGCGTCTTCACAGCCAAACACCTCTTGCACCAGGGAAAGACTGAATAAGCAGTCCCTTGGGCTACCTTTTTTGACTCTAAGGAAGAGACCCTGCAAGGCTGCATCTGGCTGAAAATCACAAGGGGCTGGGAAGTGATACCTGGAAAGTCAGTGAAAGAGGCCACAGTGCCTAGGCTCCAAAGCCCAGGTAAGGCTTCGACAGTGCCCTGGAACGTGAAAGGCACCCTCCACAGCGCTTTTTCCCCATGTCTGCTCTGTAGCAGAGAGCTCTGGAGACTAGGTCTGTTCTGACTGGGAAACTGAGGCCCTGGGAGCAGAGCCATTGTTCTGGCGTCTTCACAGCCAAACACCTCTTGCACCAGGGAAGACTGAATAAGCAGTCCCTTGGGCTACCTTTTTTGACTCTAAGGAAGAGACCCTGCAAGGCTGCATCTGGCTGAAAATCACAAGGGGCTGGGAAGTGATACCTGGAAAGTCAGTGAAAGAGGCCACAGTGCCTAGGCTCCAAAGCCCAGGTAAGGCTTCGACAAGGCAGGGAACCTCAAGGAACCCTCCACAGAGCTATTTCCCCATGTCTGCTCTGTAGCAGAGAGCTCTGGAGACTAGGTCTGTTCTGACTGGGAAACTGAGGCCCTGGGAGCAGAGCCATTGTTCTGGCGTCTTCACAGCCAAACACCTCTTGCACCAGGGAAGACTGAATAAGCAGTCCCTTGGGCTACCTTTTTTGACTCTAAGGAAGAGACCCTGCAAGGCTGCATCTGGCTGAAAATCACAAGGGGCTGGGAAGTGATACCTGGAAAGTCAGTGAAAGAGGCCACAGTGCCTAGGCTCCAAAGCCCAGGTAAGGCTTCGACAGTGCCCTGGCCCTGGAACGTGAAGGAACCCTCCTCAGCGCTTTTTCCCCATGTCTGCTCTGTAGCAGAGAGCTCTGGAGACTAGGTCTGTTCTGACTGGGAAACTGAGGCCCTGGGAGCAGAGCCATTGTTCTGGCGTCTTCACAGCCAAACACCTCTTGCACCAGGGAAGACTGAATAAGCAGTCCCTTGGGCTACCTTTTTTGACTCTAAGGAAGAGACCCTGCAAGGCTGCATCTGGCTGAAAATCACAAGGGGCTGGGAAGTGATACCTGGAAAGTCAGTGAAAAAAGAGGCCACAGTGCCTAGGCCCCAAAGCCCAGGTAGGGCTTCCCCAAGGCAGGGAACCTCAAGGAACCCTCCTCAGAGCTATTTTCCCCATGTCTGCTCTGTAGCAGAGAGCTCTGGAGACTAGGTCTGTTCTGACTGGGAAACTGAGGCCCTGGGAGCAGAGCCATTGTTCTGGCGTCTTCACAGCCAAACACCTCTTGCACCAGGGAAGACTGAATAAGCAGTCCCTTGGGCTACCTTTTTTGACTCTAAGGAAGAGACCCTGCAAGGCTGCATCTGGCTGAAAATCACACAAGGGGCTGGGAAGTGATACCTGGAAAGTCAGTGAAAGAGGCCACAGTGCCTAGGCTCCAAAGCCCAGGTAAGGCTTCGACAGTGCCCTGGAACGTGAAGGCACCCTCCACAGCGCTTTTTCCCCATGTCTGCTCTGTAGCAGAGAGCTCTGGAGACTAGGTCTGTTCTGACTGGGAAACTGAGGCCCTGGGAGCAGAGCCATTGTTTCTGGCGTCTTCACAGCCAAACACCTCTTGCACCAGGGAAGACTGAATAAGCAGTCCCTTGGGCTACCTTTTTTGACTCTAAGGAAGAGACCCTGCAAGGCTGCATCTGGCTGAAAAATCACAAGGGGCTGGGAAGTGATACCTGGAAAGTCAGTGAAAGAGGCCACAGTGCCTAGGCCCCAGCCCCGGGTAAGGCTTCGACAGTGCCAGGGAGCCTCAAGGACCCCCTCCACAGAGCTTTTTCCCCATGTCTGCTCTGTAGCAGAGAGCTCTGGAGACTAGGTCTGTTCTGACTGGGAAACTGAGGCCCTGGGAGCAGAGCCATTGTTCTGGCGTCTTCACAGCCAAACACCTCTTGCACCAGGGAAGACTGAATAAGCAGTCCCTTGGGCTACCTTTTTTTTGACTCTAAGGAAGAGACCCTGCAAGGCTGCATCTGGCTGAAAATCACAAGGGGCTGGGAAGTGATACCCTGGAAAGTCAGTGAAAGAGGCCACAGTGCCTAGGCCCCAAAGCCCAGGTAGGGGCTTCGACAGTGCCCTGGAACGTGAAGGAACCCTCCACAGCGCTTTTTCCCCATGTCTGCTCTGTAGCAGAGAGCTCTGGAGACTAGGTCTGTTCTGACTGGGAAACTGAGGCCCTGGGAGCAGAGCCATTGTTCTGGCGTCTTCACAGCCAAACACCTCTTGCACCAGGGAAGACTGAATAAGCAGTCCCTTGGGCTACCTTTTTTGACTCTAAGGAAGAGACCCTGCAAGGCTGCATCTGGCTGAAAATCACAAGGGGCTGGGAAGTGATACCTGAAAAGTCAGTGAAAGAGGCCACAGTGCCTAGGCCCCAGCACCCGGGTATGGCTTCCCCAAGGCAGGGAGCCTCAAGGAACCCTCCTCAGAGCTATTCCACATATCTGCTCTGTAGCAGAGAGCTCTGGAGACTAGGTCTGTTCTGACTGGGAAACTGAGGCCCTGGGAGCAGAGCCATTGTTCTGGCGTCTTCACAGCCAAACACCTCTTGCACCAGGGAGAGACTGAATAAGCAGTCCCTTGGGCTACCTTTTTTGACTCTAAGGAAGAGACCCTGCAAGGCTGCATCTGGCTGAAAATCACAAGGGGCTGGGAAGTGATACCTGGAAAGTCAGTGAAAGAGGCCACAGTGCCTAGGCTCCAAAGCCCAGGTAAGGCTTCGACAGTGCCCTGGAACGTGAAGGCACCCTCCACAGCGCTTTTTTTCCCCATGTCTGCTCTGTAGCAGAGAGCTCTGGAGACTAGGTCTGTTCTGACTGGGAACTGAGGCCCTGGGAGCAGAGCCATTGTTCTGGCGTCTTCACAGCCAAACACCTCTTGCACCAGGGAAGACTGAATAAGCAGTCCCTTGGGCTACCTTTTTTGACTCTAAGGAAGAGACCCTGCAAGGCTGCATCTGGCTGAAAATCACAAGGGGCTGGGAAGTGATATACCTGGAAAGTCAGTGAAGAGGCCACAGTGCCTAGGCTCCAAAGCCCAGGTAAGGCTTCGACAAGTGCCCTGGAACGTGAAGGCACCCTCCTCAGAGCGCTTTTTCCCCATGTCTGCTCTGTAGCAGAGAGCTCTGGAGACTAGGTCTGTTCTGACTGGGAAACTGAGGCCCTGGGAGCAGAGCCATTGTTCTGGCGTCTTCACAGCCAAACACCTCTTTGCACCAGGGAAGACTGAATAAGCAGTCCCTTGGGCTACCTTTTTTGACTCTAAGGAAGAGACCCTGCAAGGCTGCATCTGGCTGAAAATCACAAGGGGCTGGGAAGTGATACCTGGAAAGTCAGTGAAAGAGGCCACAGTGCCTAGGCTCCAAAGCCCAGGTAAGGCTTCGACAGTGCCCTGGAACGTGAAGGCACCCTCCACAGCGCTTTTTCCCCCATGTCTGCTCTGTGTAGCAGAGAGCTCTGGAGACTAGGTCTGTTCTGACTGGGAAACTGAGGCCCTGGGAGCAGATCCGTTGTTCTGGCGTCTTCACAGCCAAACACCTCTTGCACCAGGGAAGACTGAATAAGCAGTCCCTTGGGCTACCTTTTTTGACTCTAAGGAAGAGACCCTGCAAGGCTGCATCTGGCTGAAAATCACAAGGGGCTGGGAAGTGATACCTGGAAAGTCAGTGAAAGAGGCCACAGTGCCTAGGCTCCAAAGCCCAGGTAAGGCTTCGACAGTGCCCTGGAACGTGAAGGCACCCTCCACAGCGCTTTTTCCCCATGTCTGCTCTGTAGCAGAGAGCTCTGGAGACTAGGTCTGTTCTGACTGGGAAACTGAGGCCCTGGGAGCAGAGCCATTGTTCTGGCGTCTTCACAGCCAAACACCTCTTGCACCAGGGAAGACTGAATAAGCAGTCCCTTGGGCTACCTTTTTTGACTCTAAGGAAGAGACCCTGCAAGGCTGCATCTGGCTGAAAATCACAAGGGGCTGGGAAGTGATACCTGGAAAGTCAGTGAAAGAGGCCACAGTGCCTAGGCTCCAAAGCCCAGGTAAGGCTTCGACAGTGCCCTGGAACGTGAAGGCACCCTCCACAGCGCTTTTTCCCCATGTCTGCTCTGTAGCAGAGAGCTCTGGAGACTAGGTCTGTTCTGACTGGGAAACTGAGGCCCTGGGAGCAGAGCCATTGTTCTGGCGTCTTCACAGCCAAACACCTCTTGCACCAGGGAAGACTGAATAAGCAGTCCCTTGGGCTACCTTTTTTGACTCTAAGGAAGAGACCCTGCAAGGCTGCATCTGGCTGAAAATCACAAGGGGCTGGGAAGTGATACCTGGAAAGTCAGTGAAAGAGGCCACACAGTGCCTAGGCTCCCAAAGCCCAGGTAAGGCTTCGACAAGGCCCTGGAACCTGAAAGGCACCCTCCACAGCGCTATTTCCCCATGTCTGCTCTGTAGCAGAGAGCTCTGGAGACTAGGTCTGTTCTGACTGGGAAACTGAGGCCCTGGGAGCAGAGCCATTGTTCTGGCGTCTTCACAGCCAAAACACCTCTTGCACCAGGGAAGACTGAATAAGCAGTCCCTTGGGCTACCTTTTTTGACTCTAAGGAAGAGACCCTGCAAGGCTGCATCTGGCTGAAAATCACAAGGGGCTGGGAAGTGATACCTGGAAAGTCAGTGAAAGAGGCCACAGTGCCTAGGCTCCAAAGCACCCAGGTAAGGGCTTCGACAGTGCCCTGGAACGTGAAGGCACCCTCCACAGAGCTTTTTCCCCATGTCTGCTCTGTAGCAGAGAGCTCTGGAGACTAGGTCTGTTCTGACTGGGAAAACTGAGGCCCTGGGAGCAGAGCCCATTGTTCTGGCGTCTTCACAGCCAAACACCTCTTGCACCAGGGAAGACTGAATAAGCAGTCCCTTGGGCTACCTTTTTTGACTCTAAGGAAGAGACCCTGCAAGGCTGCATCTGGCTGAAAATCACAAGGGGCTGGGAAGTGATACCTGGAAAGTCAGTGAAAGAGGCCACAGTGCCTAGGCTCCAAAGCCCAGGTAAGGCTTCGACAGTGCCCTGGAACGTGAAGGCACCCTCCACAGCGCTTTTTCCCCATGTCTGCTCTGTAGCAGAGAGCTCTGGAGACTAGGTCTGTTCTGACTGGGAAACTGAGGCCCTGGGAGCAGAGCCATTGTTCTGGCGTCTTCACAGCCAAACACCTCTTGCACCAGGGAAGACTGAATAAGCAGTCCCTTGGGCTACCTTTTTTGACTCTAAGGAAGAGACCCTGCAAGGCTGCATCTGGCTGAAAATCACAAGGGGCTGGGAAGTGATACCTGGAAAGTCAGTGAAAGAGGGCCACAGTGCCTAGGCTCCAAAGCCCAGGTAAGGCTTCGACAGTGCCCTGGAACGTGAAGGCACCCTCCTCAGAGCTTTTTCCCCCATGTCTGCTCTGTAGCAGAGAGCTCTGGAGACTAGGTCTGTTCTGACTGGGAAACTGAGGCCCTGGGAGCAGAGCCATTGTTCTGGCGTCTTCACAGCCAAACACCTCTTGCACCAGGGAAGACTGAATAAGCAGTCCCTTGGGCTACCTTTTTTGACTCTAAGGAAGAGACCCTGCAAGGCTGCATCTGGCTGAAAATCACAAGGGGCTGGGAAGTGATACCTGGAAAGTCAGTGAAAGAGAGGCCACAGTGCCTAGGCCCCAGCACCAGGGGTAGGGCTTCCCCAAGTGCAGGGGAGCCTCAAAGGAACCCTCCTCAGCGCTTTTTTCCCCATGTCTGCTCTCTGTAGCAGAGAGCTCTGGAGACTAGGTCTGTTCTGACTGGGAAACTGAGGCCCTGGGAGCAGAGCCATTGTTCTGGCGTCTTCACAGCCAAACACACCTCTTGCACCAGGGAAGACTGAATAAGCAGTCCCTTGGTCAGAGCTTTTTCCCCATGTCTGCTCTGTAGCAGAGAGCTCTGGAGACTAGGTCTGTTCTGACTGGGAAACTGAGGCCCTGGGAGCAGAGCCATTGTTTGGCGTCTTCACAG
>JAGTYA010000165.1:0-42763 GCA_024291935.2 Okapia johnstoni | reverse complement strand
GGCCTCTGTGTCCTCGAACCAAGAGGAAAATACACGTTAGGTTTTGCCACGTCTCCGACCGCTGCTTGGTGTCATGAGGAGGGCTCGCCCCTCACCCGCCGCCGTGTCATGGGTAACGTCGAACCCGGAAGACAGAAACAATGCGCACACTTCGCTTCTCTCCTTGCTGGTGAAGCGAACCTAGGGACGATCCAGCGACAAGGTCTTTGGCCTCTGCCAGAAAACAAGCCAAGATAGACAAATAAACACGTTCTCATCTGGTTTTGTTGAACACGCCAAAAATGATGCGTGGCCTCGGATTGGAGAGGAATCTGCTCCTCTCACGCGCCTGAAGGCAGGAAGTTCTCAGTGCGACAGCACCTGCCTTCCGATCTCCGCAGGACCACCAGGGGATGGTCCCCTGGCCCCGCAGGCCATCAACCCCTAACCGAGCTCCCCCGTCTCCTCTCGACAAGCCCCCCCCAACCCCCACCCCCCAGCCACAGAGGGGGAGCCAGGGAGGGATGGCGGTCACAGCCCCGGTTCTGAGATGGCACTTGTGTAACCGCCCTACCTAGGCCGAGATGCCAGACGTGGCTGCCCTGCCGCTTCACGTCCATCTCTGTCAGCCATGCCCCAAAGGCACGGGAAATCGTTGACAGCACACAGTGCAAGCCAGAAAATGCAAAATGATCCTCCGGAACATCAAAAAGCCATTGTTACTGATCCACGTTAGAGGGCGTGGATATCCCCACTTGACGCATGAACAGTATTCACACAGACTCGATTTCTTTTCACTTTTCCAGGGTGCCCTATCCATAGAGAACTCGTGGGCCAGAAAGCAGACACAGAGGAGAGCAAAACCCAAAACGACAGCCAAGTCGAGGGCGTGCTGACCTGCAGGAACTCACAGATCCTATGAGGTGACCCAGATGGGGGAGAAGCGTTTGTGCTCATGTACTTCTGCGGAGGTTGGAAGGGGCATGCGCCAGCGATGCAGATGCCACGCGAGTGGCCGGAGATGTTTCTCCACAGGATCTCTTGGGATGTCGCAGGGTGCCGGGTGCATGGGCACCCTGGTAGGCCCGGTCCACCGCAAAGTCCTAAATGTTGGCGTGTGAGGCGGGCACAGAATGGTTTCTTCAAGGGCCGGGCGAGGAGAATGCAGGGGCCCATCCCTCCAAGCCCCACGCGCCTCGAACGGGTTCCAGGTGGCATTCTGAAAGGCCAGGCGATGGAGGGAAGGGGTTCGTGGCTGCAAAAAAAAAATAAATAAACACGTCTGGCTGGAGGAATTCTTTGTCTTTGGCGACGGTTCACACCGTAGGTCAGGTCATGAGGTTCCTCGAAACCTTCCATGGGGCAGATGGTCCCAGAAGTGGGAACAGGAGGGTGGACTCGCAGGCCACCCTCCTGTTCCCACTGCTGTCGTCCGAGAACTGGAGTTCGAATCTAGACGTGCCTCTGACCGCACGCACCGCTGCATATATATCATGACAGTTGGACCTCTGGTTCGCACACACTGGCACTCTCGCTGCTTCTTGAAGTGTCCGAGGGAAGAAGACATCGGGTTCCGAACTCGATCAGTTTCTCGGACGCGGCCCTTTGGAGTCTGTGGCTTTGGCTTCAGGTGAAGCACGCTGCCAAGAGTATAGCCTGGCAGGGAAGCTCATCTAAGGATCCTACGGGTTTCGCGAGCCTGCGGGATTCTGTTTACGAAAGGCGTTTCTGGAACCAGGCCACGTAGCAGCCCCTGGTGAGATCAAAGGAGGCCTGGACTACCCTGAGGCAACAAGAGAGGCTCCCCGAGGCGCCACGCCCCCGATTCAGAGAGGCCACCCCCGCTTCCCGCTGCGCCGCGCGGAAAAGCACGACCTTCGCCCCTGCATTCGAGGGGAAGCCCGATTGCCCCTGGCTGTGACCGGAGAGAAAGGCTGAGTCCCCTCGACTCCCTGGAGGCCACCCCACAGGTGCCAGTTATACCTGTCCCCTCCCCCCCTCCGGGGACCCCCGAGGGTCCTAGCTCCATGCCTGACGCGGACCCAGGGCGCTGCAGCGCCTCCTGGCGAATCCCGAGGCTGCTCGGGCCCCTGTCCGCTCGAAAGGAGGCATGGCGACCCCGCTGGGCTAACGGGGGAGACGGGCCGGGGTACCCGCCGCAACTCGAGAATGCACCGCCGCAAGTCGAGAACACCCCCGTGAGGCCACGCCCATTGAGGGAGGAAGCGCTTTTCCCTTGCAGGGCATGGAGAGCATGCCCCGGCACCTGTCCCGGCTCCGAACGGGGCTTGATTCCTTGCGGGCGACTCCAGGTGTCCCCCGAGATCCCCGGGCCAACCTGCCAAGAAGGCGGGGCTTCCCGCCACACAGCGAGGGCGTCCCCCTGGCCCCCCTCCTTGCGAGACGGGGCCCTTGGGATCTGCAGCGACTCGAGAGCCGTTCTGCCTTCTCTCTGGCGCTGCAACGGAGGCTGGACTCCCTCTAGGCGCCCCCAGAGGTTCCCTGGGATACCCGTGTCCACAGGCGAGCGGAACCCTGAGTCTCCAGAGGCCGCTCGCGAGGGGCCCCCCGTCGCCGTCGGCCCCTCCTCTCGAAAGGGGGGTCCAATCCCCTTCCTGAATGCCATCGCAATCCCTACATTCCCTCGCACCTCCAGAGCGGGACTCTCGCCTCTCCTGAGGTTCGAGAAGAGGCCCCAAGGGGCCAGTTCCGGCCGCAAGACCAAAGGTCCCCGAGGAACCCCCATCGGCAAGCGAGTCCAGTTCCCTGGACGTGAGGCGAGGGGAAGCCCAGCAGCCCCTGGCGATGTCAAAGGAGGCCTGGACTTCTCAGAGGCAACAAGAGAGGCTCCCCGAGGCGCCACGCCCCCGATTCAGAGAGGCCACCCCCGCTTCCCCCTGCGCCGCGCGGAAAAGCACGACCTTCGCCCCTGCATTCGAGGGGAAGCCCGATTGCCCCTGGCTGTGACCGGAGAGAAAGGCTGAGTCCCCTCGACTCCCTGGAGGCCACCCCACAGGTGCCAGTTATACCTGTCCCCTCCCCCCCCCGGGGACCCCCGAGGGTCCTAGCTCCATGCCTGACGCGGACCCAGGGCGCTGCAGCGCCTCCTGGCGAATCCCGAGGCTGCTCGGGCCCCTGTCCGCTCGAAAGGAGGCATGGCGACCCCGCTGGGCTAACGGGGGAGACGGGCCGGGGTACCCGCCGCAACTCGAGAATGCACCGCCGCAAGTCGAGAACACCCCCGTGAGGCCACGCCCATAGAGGGAGGAGGCGCTTTTCCCTTGCAGGGCATGGAGAGCATGCCCCGGCACCTGTTCCGGCTCCGAACGGGGGCTTGACTCCTTGCGGGCGACTCCAGGTGTCCCCCGAGATCCCCGGGCCAACCTGCCAAGAAAGCGGGGCTTCCCGCCACACCGCGAGGGCGTCCCCCGGGCCCCCCTCCTTGCGAGACGGGGCCCTTGGGATCTGCAGCGACTCGAGAGCCGTCCTGCCTTCTCTCTGGCGCTGCAACGGAGGCTGGACTCCCTCTAGGCGCCCCCAGAGGTTCCCTGGGATACCCGTGTCCACAGGCGAGCGGAACCCTGAGTCTCCAGAGCGCTCGCGAGGGGCCCCCCGTCGCCGTCGGCCCCTCCTCTCGAAAGGGGGGTCCAATCCCCTTCCTGAATGCCATCGCAATCCCTACATTCCCTCGCACCTCCAGAGCGGGACTCTCGCCTCTCCTGAGGTTCGAGAAGAGGCCCCAAGGGGCCAGTTCCGGCCGCAAGACCAAAGGTCCCCGAGGAACCCCCCATCGGCAAGCGAGTCCAGTTCCCTGGACGTGAGGCGAGGGGAAGCCCAGCAGCCCCTGGCGATGTCAAAGGAGGCCTGGACTTCTCAGAGGCAACAAGAGAGGCTCCCCGAGGCGCCACGCCCCCGATTCAGAGAGGCCACCCCCGCTTCCCCCTGCGCCGCGCGGAAAAGCACGACCTTCGCCCCTGCATTCGAGGGGAAGCCCGATTGCCCTTGGCTGTGACCGGAGAGAAAGGCTGAGTCCCCTCGACTCCCTGGAGGCCACCCCACAGGTGCCAGTTATACCTGTCCCCTCCCCCCCTCCGGGGACCCCCGAGGGTCCTAGCTCCATGCCTGACGCGGACCCAGGGCGCTGCAGCGCCTCCTGGCGAATCCCGAGGCTGCTCGGGCCCCTGTCCGCTCGAAAGGAGGCATGGCGACCCCGCTGGGCTAACGGGGGAGACGGGCCGGGGTACCCGCCGCAACTCGAGAATGCACCGCCGCAAGTCGAGAACACCCCCGTGAGGCCACGCCCATTGAGGGAGGAGGCGCTTTTCCCTTGCAGGGCATGGAGAGCATGCCCCGGCACCTGTCCCGGCTCCGAACGGGGCTTGATTCCTTGCGGGCGACTCCAGGTGTCCCCCGAGATCCCCGGGCCAACCTGCCAAGAAGGCGGGGCTTCCCGCCACACAGCGAGGGCGTCCCCTGGGCCCCCCTCCTTGCGAGACGGGGCCCTTGGGATCTGCAGCGACTCGAGAGCCGTCCTGCCTTCTCTCTGGCGCTGCAACGGAGGCTGGACTCCCTCTAGGCGCCCCCAGAGGTTCCCTGAGATACCCGTGTCCCCAGGCGAGCGGAACCCTGAGTCTCCAGACGCAGCTCGCGAGGGGCCCCCCGTCGCCGTCGCCCCCTCCTCTCGAAAGGGGGGTCGAATCCCCTTCCTGAATGCCACCGCAATCCCTACATTCCCTCGCACCTCCAGAGCGGGACTGTCGCCTCTCCTGAGGTTCGAGAAGAGGCCCCAAGGGGCCAGTTCCGGCCGCAAGACCAAAGGTCCCCCGAGGAACCCCCCGTCGGCAGCGAGTCCAATTCCCTGGACGCGAGGCGAGGGGAAGCCCAGCAGCCCCTGGCGATGTCAAAGGAGGCCTGGACTTCCCAGAGGCAACAAGAGAGGCTCCCCGAGGCGCCACGCCCCCGATTCAGAGAGGCCACCCCCGCTTCCCGCTGTGCCGCGCGGAAAAGCACGACCTTCGCCACTGCATTCGAGGGGAAGTCCGATTGCCTCTGGCTGTGACCCGAGAGAAAGTCTGAGTCCCCTCGACTCCCTGGAGGCCACCCCCACAGGTGCCAGTTATACCTGTCACCTCTCCCCCTCGGGGGCGCCCTGGGTAGGCTTGCCGACGGGGGGGTTCCTCTGGGGACCTTTGGTCTTGCGGCCGGAACTGGCGCCGTGGGGCCTCCTCTCGAACCTCAGGAGAGGCGACAGTCCCGCTCTGGAGTTGCGAGGGAATGTAGGGATTGCGGGGGGTGGCGTTCAGGAAGGGGATCCGACCCCCCCCTTTCCAGAGGAGGGGACGGCGACAGGGGGGCCCCTCGCGAGCTGCGTCTGGAGACTCAGGGTTCCGCTCGCCTGGGGGACACGGGGATCTCAGGGAACCTCTGGGGGCGCCTAGAGGGAGTCCAGCCTCCGTTGCAGCGCCAGAGAGAGAAGGCAGGACGGCTCTCGAGTCGCTGCAGATCCCAAGGGCCCCGTCTCGCAAGGGGGGGGCCCGGGGGGACGCCCTCGCGGTGTGGGCGGGAAGCCCCGCCTTCTTGGCAGGTTGGCCCGGGGAACTCGGGGGACACCTGGAGTCGCCCGCAAGGAATCAAGCCCCGTTCGGAGCCGGGACAGGTGCCGGGGCATGCTCTCCATGCCCTGCAAGGGAAAAGCGCTTCCTCCCTCAATGGGCGTGGCCTCACGGGGGTGTTCTCGACTTGCGGCGGTGCATTCTCGAGTTGCGGCGGGTACCCCGGCCCGTCTCCCCCGTTAGCCCAGCGGGGTCGCCATGCCTCCTTTCGAGCGGACAGGGGCCCGAGCAGCCTCGGGATTCGCCAGGAGGCGCTGCAGCGCCCTGGGTCCGCGTCAGGCATGGAGCTAGGACCCTCGGGGGTCCCCGGAGGGGGGGAGGGGACAGGTATAACTGGCACCTGTGGGGTGGCCTCCAGGGAGTCGAGGGGACTCAGCCTTTCTCTCCGGTCACAGCCAAGGGCAATCGGGCTTCCCCTCGAATGCAGGGGCGAAGGTCGTGCTTTTCCGCGCGGCGCAGCGGGAAGCGGGGGTGGCCTCTCTGAATCGGGGGCGTGGCGCCTCGGGGAGCCTCTCTTGTTGCCTCTGGGAAGTCCAGGCCTCCTTTGACATCGCCAGGGGCTGCTGGGCTTCCCCTCGCCTCGCGTCCAGGGAAATGTACTCGCTTGCCGACGAGGGTTCCTCGGGGACCTTTCGTCTTGCGGCCGGAACTGGACCCTTGGGGCTTCTTCTCGAACCTCAGGAGAGGCGACAGTCCCGCTCTGGAGGTGCGAGGGAATGTAGGGATTGCGGTGGCATTCAGGAAGCGGATTCGACTCCCCTTTCGAGAGGAGGGGGCGACGGCGACGGGGGGCCCCTCGCGAGCTGCGTCTGAAGACTCAGGGTTCCGCTACCTGGGAACACGGGTATCTCAGGGAACCTCTGGGGGCGCCTAGAGGGAGTCCAGCCTCCGTTGCAGCGCCAGAGAGAAGGCAGGACGGCTCTCGAGTCGCTGCAGATCCCAAGGGCCCCGTCTCGCAAGGAGGGGGGCCCGGGGGACGCGCTCGTGGTGTGGCGGGAAGCCCCGCCTTCTTGGCAGGTTGGCCCGGGGATCTCGGGGGACACCTGGAGTCGCCCGCAAGGAGTCAAGCCCCGTTCGGAGCCGGGACAGGTGCCGGGGCATGCTCTCCATGCCCTGCAAGGGAAAAGCGCCTCCTCCCTCAATGGGCGTGGCCTCACGGGGGCGTTCTCGACTTGTGGCGGTGCATTCTCGAGTTGAGGCGGGTACCCCGGCCAGTCTCCCCCGTTAGCCCAGCGGGGTCGCCATGCCTCCTTTCGAGCGGAGAGGGGCGGGAGCAGCCTCGGAATTCGCCAAGAGACGCTGCAGCGCCCTGGGTCCGCGTCAGGCATGGAGCTAGGTCCCTCGTGGGTCCCCGCGGGGGGGAGGGGACAGGTATAACTGGCACCTGTGGGGTGGCCTCCAGGGAGGCGAGGGGACTCAGCCTTTCTCTCAGGTCACAGCCAGGGGCAATCGGGCTTCCCCTCGAATGCAGGGGCGAAGGTCGAGCTTTTCCGCGTGGCGCAGCAGCCCCTACAATCTACTTTTTCAGGTAGCACTTCCGAGCCCCTTGTGATTTTCAGCCCCAAAGCCGCGTTTCAGGGTCTCTTCCTTAGAGTCATATAAGGTAGCCCAAGGGTTTGCTTATTCAATATTCCCTAGTGCAACACGTGTTTGTCTGTGAAGAAGCCACAACAATGGGTCTGCTCCCAGGGCCTCAGTTTTGCAGTCAGAACACACCTAGTCTCAAGAGCTCTCTGCTACAGAGCACACATGGGGCAATAGCTCTGAGGAGCGTTCCTTGAGGTTCCGTGGCTTGGGGAAAGCCCTATCCGGGCAGTGGGGCCTAGGCACTGTGGCCTCTTCCACTGAATTTCCAGGTAGCACTTTCCAGCCCCTTGTGATATTCAGCCAAAGGCAGCCAGGCAGGGTCTCTTCCTTAGAGTCATAAAAGGTAGCCTAAGGGAGTGCTTATTCAATCTTCCCAGGTGCAAGAGGTGTTTGGCTATTAAGACTCCACAACAATTGGTTTGCCTTCAGGCCTCAGTTTGCCAGTCAGACGAGGCCTTGTCTCCACAGCTGTCTGCTACAGAGCAGACATGTGGAAAAATCGCTGTGGAGGGTGCCTTCAGGTTCCAGGGCACTGTCGAAATCTTACCTGGGCTTTGGGGACCTAGGCACTATGGCCCCTAAAACTGACTTTCCAGGTAGCACTTCCCAGGACCTTGTGATTTTCAGCCCCAAAGCACCGTTTCAGGGTCTCTTCCTTAGAGTCATAAAATGTAACCCAAGGGAGTGCTTATTCAATCTTCCCTGGTGCTGGAGGTGTTTGTCTGTGTAGAAGCCACAACAATGAGTTTGACTCCAGGCCTCAGTCTGCGAGTCAGACCAGGCCTAGTCTCCAGACCTATCTGCTACAGAGCAGACATGTGGAAAAAGCGGTGTGGAGGGTGCCCTTCAAGTTCCAGGGCACTGTAGAAGCCTTACCTGGGCTTTGGGACCTAGGCATTATGGCCCCTATAACTGACTTTCCAGGTAGCACTTCCCAGCCCCTTGTGATTTTCAGCCTCAAAGCAGCGTTTTGCAGGGTCTCTTCCTTAGAGTCATAAAAGGTAGCCCAAGGGAGTGCTTATTCAATCTTCCCTGGTGAAAGAGGTGTTTGTCTGTTAAGAAGCTACAACAATGGATCTGCTCCCAGGGCCTCAGTTTCCCAGTCAGAGCAGACCTAGCTTCACGAGCTCTCTGCTACAGAGCACACATGGGGCAATAGCTCGGAGGAGTGTTCCTTGAGGTTCCCTGCCTTGTGGAATCCCTACCCGGGCGATGGGGCCTAGGCCCTCTGGCCTCTTCCACTGACTTTCCAGGTAGCACTTTCAAGCCCCTTGTGATTTTCATCCAAAGGCAGCTTTTTCAGGGTGTCTTCCTTAGAGTCATAAAAAAGGTAGCCCAAGGGAGTGCTTATTCAATCTTCCCTGGTGCAAGAGGTGTTTGGGTGTGAAGAAGAAGCCACAAAACAATGGGTCTGCTCCCAGGGCCTCAGTTTACCAGTCAAAGCAGACCTAGTCTCAAGAGCTCTCTGCTACAAAGCACACATGGTTAATAGCTCTGAGGAGTGTTCCTTGAGGTTCCCTGGCTTGGGGAAACCCTATCAGGGCTTTGCGGCCTAGGCACTGTGGCCTCTTCCACTGACCTTGCAGGTAGCTCTTTTCATCCCCTTGTGATTTTCAGCCAAATGCAACCTGGCAGGGTCTCTTCCTTAGAGTCATAAAAGGTAGCCCAAGGGAGTGCTTATTCAGTCTTCCCAGGTGCAAGAGGTGTTTGGCTGTTAAGACACCACAACAATGGGTTTGCCTCCAGGCCTCAGTTTCCCAGTCAGACAAGACCCAGTCTCCAGAGTGCTCTGCTACAGAGCAGACATGTGGAAAAAGCGCTGTGGAGGGTGCCTTCACGTTCCAGGGCACTGTCGAAGCCTTACCTGGGCTTTGGGACCTAGGCACTATGGCCCCTACAACTGACTTTCCAGGTAGCACTTCCCACCCCTTTTGATTTTCAGCCCCAAAGCAGTGTTTCAGGGTCTCTTCCTTAGGGTCATAAAAGGTAGCCCAAGAGAGTGCTTATTCAATCTTCCCTGGTACAAGAGATGTTTGGCTGTGAAGAAGCCACAACAATGGGTCTGCTCCCAGGGCCTCAGTTTTCCCAGTGAAAAACAGACCTAGTCTCAAGAGCTCTCTGCTAAAAAGCACACATATGGTTAATAGCTCTGAGGAGTGTTCCTTGCGGTTCCCTGGCTTGAGGAAGCCCTACCCGGGTGGTGGGTTCTTGGCACTGTGGCCTCTTCCACTGACTTTCCAGGTAGCAATTTTCCAGCCCCTTTGTGATATCAGCCAAAGGCAGCCTGGCAGGGTCTCTTCCTTAGAGTCATAAAAGGTAGCCCAAGGGAGTGCTTATTCAATCTTCCCTGGTGCAAGAGGTGTTTGGCTGTTAAGACGCCACAACATTGGGTTTGCCTCCAGGCCTCAGTTTTCCCAGTCAGACCAGGCTTAGTCTCCAGAGCTCTCTGCTACAGAGCAGACATGTGTAAAAAGCGCTGTGGGATTGTTCCTTAACGTTCGAATGCACTGTCGAAGCCTTACCTGGGCTTTGGGACCTAGGCAGTATGGCCCCTACAGCTGACATTCCAGGTAACAGTTCACAGCCCGTTTTGATTTTCATCCCCAAAACAACAGTTTGAGGGTCTCTTCCTTTAGAGTCATAAAAGGTAGCCCAAGGGAGTGCTTATTCAATCTTCCCCAGTGCAAGAGCTATTTGTCTGTTAAGGAGCCACAAAACAAATGGGTCTGCTCCCAGGGACTCAGTTTCCCAGTCAGAACAGACCTAGTCTCAAGAGCTCTCTGCTACAGATCACACATGGGGCAATAGCTCTGAGGAGTGTTCCTTGAGGTTCTATGGCTTGGGGAAGCCCTACCCGGGCAGTGGGGCCTAGGCACTGTGGCCTCTTCCACTGACTTTCCTGGTAGCACTTTTCAGCCCCATGTGATTTTCAGCCCCAAAGCAGTGTTTTCAGGGTCTCTTCCTTAGATTCAAAAAAAAACGTAGCCCAAGGGAGTGCTTATTGAATCTAACCTGGTGTAAGAGGTGTTTGGCTGTTAAGACGCCAAAAAATAGGGTCTGCTCCCAGGGCCTCAGTTCCCAGTCAGAACAGACCTAGTCTCAAGAGCTCTCTGCTACAGAGAACACATTAGGCAATTGCTCTGAGGAGCGTTCCTTGAGGTTCCGTGGCTTGGGGAAGCCCTATCCGGGCAGTGGGGGCCTAGGCACTGTGGCCTCTTCCACTGAATTTCCAGGTAGCACTTTCCAGCCACTTCTGATTTTCAGCCAAAGGCAGCCTTGCAGGGTCTCTTCCTTAGAGTCATAAAAGGTAGACCAAGGGAGTGCTTATTCAATCTTCCCTGGTGCAAGAGGTGTTTGGATGTTAAGACGCCACAACAATGGGTTTGCCTCCAGGCCTCAGTTTCCTAGTCAGACCAGGCAAAATCTCCAGAGCTCTCTGCTACAGAGCAGACATGTGGAAAAAGCGCTGTGGAGGGTGCCCTCACGTTCCAGGGCACTGTCAAATCCTTACCTGGGCTTTGGGGACCTAGGCACTATGGACCCTACAACTGACTTTCCAGCTAGCATTTTCCAGCCCCTTGTGATTTTCAGCCAAATGCAGCCTGGCACAACAGGTGTTTTTGTCTGTTAAGAAGCCACAACAATGGGTTTCCTTCCAGGATTCAGTTTCCTAGTCAGACCAGGACTAGTCTCCAGAGCTCTCTGCTACAGCGCAGACATGTGGAAAATGTGCAGTGGAGGGTGCCTTCACGATCCAGGGCACTTTCTAAGCTTCTTAGAGTCATAAAAAGGTAGCCCAAGGAGTGCTTATTCAATCCTCCCTGGTGCAACAGGTGTTTGGCTGTTAAGAATCCACAACAATGGGTTTGCCTCCAGTACTCAATTTACTAGTCAGACCAGAACTAGTCTCCAGAGCTCTCTGCCACAGAGCAGATATGTGGGCAAATGTGTGCAGTGGACGGTGCCTTCACGTTCCAGGGCACTTTCTAAGCCTTACCTGCTCACTGAGTCCTACTCTTTATGGTGCCTACTCAAGCTCACCTCACAAGTAAACATTCCCAGCACCATGTGATTTTTTAGCCCGAGGAGGGTGGCGTGGCAGGCTCTCTTCCATGGAAGGAGCAAAGGCCACCCAAGGTATTGCTTTTTCCATCCTCTCATGAACAGCAAGTGTTGGACTGTTCAGAAATCCCCTACAATGGTTCCGTTCCCAGGGCCTCAGTTTTCCCAGTCAGACCAGACCTAGTCTCTCTGAGCTCCCTGCTACAGAGCATACATGGGGGCATTAGCTCTGAGGAGGGTGCCTTGATGTTCCCACGCCCTGGGAAAATCCCTACCCGGGCGTGGTGGTGGCTAGGCACTATGGCCCCTTCCACTGACTTTCCAGCTAGGACTTTCCAGCCCCTTGTGATTTTCAGCCCAAGGCAGCCTGGCAGAATCTCTTCCTTAGAGTCACAAAGGATAGCCCAAGGGAGTGCTTAATCAATCTACCCTGGTGCAAGAGGTGTTTGGCTGTTAAAAATCCACAACAATGGTTTTGCCTCCAGGCCTCAGTTTCCTAGTCAGACCAGGCCTAGTCTCCAGAGCTCCGTGCTACAGATCAGACATGTGGAAATAGCACTGTGAATGGTGCCTACACGTTACAGGGCACTGTCGAAGACTTACCCCGGCGGTGGGCCCCTAATTCCTATGGCACCTACAAACTACTATCCAGGGAACAGTTCCTAGCCCCTTGTGATTTTCAGCCTGAGGGCAGCCTGGCAGGATCTCTTCCATGGAGTGAGGAAAGGCAGCACAAGATCTTGCTTTTTCCATCCTCCCTCAAACAGCAAGTGTTGGGCTCTTCAGAAGTCCCTACAATGGGTCTGCGCCCAGGGCCTCAGTTTCCCCGTCAGAAAGACCTAGTCTCAAGAGCTCTCTGCTACAGAGCACACATGGGGCAATAGCTCTGAGGAGGGTTCCTTGAGATTCCCTGGCTTGGGGAAGCCCTACCCGGGAGCTGGGGCCTAGGCACTGTGGCCTCTACCACTGAATTTCCAGCTAGCACTTTCCAGCCCCTTGTAATTTTAAGCCAAAGGCAGCCTGGCAGGGTCTCTTCCTTAGAGTCATAAAAGGTAGCCCAAGGGAGTGCTTATACAATATTCCCTGGTGCAAGAGGTGTTTGGCTGTTAAGAAGCCAAAACAATGGGTTTGCCTCCAGGCCTCAGTTTCCTAGTCAGAACAGGCCTAGTCTCCAGAGCTCTCTGCTACAGAGCAGACATGTGCAAAAAGTGCTGTGGAGGGTGCCTTCACGTTCCAGGGCACTGTCGAAGACTTACACGTGCGTTGGGCCCTACTTCCTATGGCGCCTACAAACATACTTCCCAGGTAGCAGTTCCTAGCCACATGTGATTTTCAGCCTGTGGGCGGCATGGCAGGATCTCTTCCATGGAGGAAGCAAAGGCAGCACAAGGTATTGCTTTTTCACATCCTCCCTCGAACAGCAAGTGTTGGGGTGTTCAGAAGCCCCTCCAATTGTTCGGCTCCCAGGGCTTCAGTTCCCCAGTCAGAACAGACCTAGTCTCAAGAGCTCTCTGCTACAGAGCACACATTAGGAAACAATGGTGTGAAGGGTGCCTTGATGTTCCCGGGCACTGGGGAAGCCCTACCTGGGAAGTGGGGCCTAGGTGCTCCAGCCGCTTAAAACTGACTTCCCAGCTAGCACTTCCCCGTCCCATGTGATTTTCAGCTCGAATGCAGCCTAGCAGGCAGTCTTCCTTGGAGGGAGAAAAGGCAGCCCAACAGAGTGCTTATTCAATCCTCCCTTCGCACAGCAAGTTTGGGGCTGTTCAGAAGCCCACACAATGGGTCTGATTCCAGAGCTTCAGTTTCCTAGTCAGACCAGGCCTAGTCTCGCAAGCTCTCTGCTACAGAGCACACATTGGGAAACAAAGTTGTGGAGGGTGCCTTGATGTTACCAGGGCACTGGGAAAGCCGTACCCGGGAAGTGGGGCCTGGGCAGCTCTGGCCGCTAAGAAGTGACTTCTCAGCTAGCACTTCCCAGCCCGATGACACCTGCACCTTGTGCAGGCTCGGCAGGCTCTCTCTCCCTTGCAGGGAGGAAAGGCAGCCCCAGAGAGTCGTTTTCAGGCTTCCCTCGCGGGGCAAGAGAGAAGCTCTTCAAACAACAAAACAACACTGGGCTATTCCCGGGCTTGACTTCCCAAGTCAGACCAGGCCTAGTCACACGAGCTCTCTGCTACAGAGCACACTTTGGGAAAACAGTGGTGTGGAGGCTGCCTTGACGTTCCCTGGAACTGGGAAAAGCCCTACCCTGGAAGTGGGGACTAGGCGCTGTAGCCGCTGAAAACTGACTTCCCAGCTAGCACTTCCCCATCCAATGTGATTTTCAGTCCGAATGCGGCCTAGGAGGCCGTCTTCCTTGGAGGGAGAGAAAAGGCAGCCCAACAGAGTGCTGATTCAATCCTCCTTTCGCAAAGCAAGTGTGGGGCTGTTCAGAAGCCACAATATGGGTCTCATTCCAGAGCTTCAGTTTCCTAGTCAGACCAGGCCTAGTCTCGCAAGCTCTATGCTACAGAGCACATATTGGGGAAAAAACAAAGCTGTGGAGGGTGCCTTACCATTCCCGGGCACTGGGAAAGCCCTACCCGGGTAGTGGGGCCTGGGAGCTCTGGCCGCTAAAAAACTGACTTCCCAGCTAGCACTTTCCAGCCCATGGCACCTGTGCCTGGTGCAGGCTCGGCAGGCTCTCTTCCTTGCAAGGGAACGAAAGGCAGCACCAAGGGAGAGTCGTTTTCAGGCTTCCCTCGCGGGGCAAGGGTTGGGCTCTTGAGACACCAAAACAATGGGGCTGATCCAGGGCTTGACTTCCCAAGTCAGGCCAGGCCTAGTCACGCGAGCTCTCTGCTACAGAGCACACTTGGGGAAACAGTGGTGTGGAGGCTGCCTTGACGTTCCCAGGCACTGGGAAAGCCCTACCCTGGAAGTGGGGACTAGGCACTGTGGCCGCTGAAAACTGACTTACCAGCTAGCACTTTCTCAGTCCAATGTGATTTTCAGGTGAAATGCAGCCTAGCAGGCTGTCTTCTTTGCAGGGAGCAAATGCAGCCCAAGGGAGTGCTGATTCAATCCACCTTCCCGCATCAAGTGTTAGGCTGTTCAGAAGCCACAACCAATGGGTTCCTCCAAACGACCTCAGTTTCCTAGTCAGACCAGGCCTAGTCACGCGAGCTCTCTGCAACAGAGCACACTTTGGGAAAAACAGCGTGTGGAGGTGGTGCCTTGACGTTCCCCGGCCCTGAGGAAGCCCTGCCCGGGCTTTGGAGGGTCCTAGGCACTATGGCCGCTGAAAACTGACTTCCCTGCTAGCACTTCCCAGTCCCCTGTGTGATTTTCAGCCCGAATGCAGCCTAGCAGGACGTCTTCCTTGGAGGGAGAAAAGGCAGCCCAACAGAGTGCTGATTCAATCCTCCTTCGCACAGCAAGTCTGGGGCTGTTCAGAAGCCCCAAAATGGGTTTGATTCCAGAGCCTCAGTTTCCTAGTCAGACAAGGCCCAGTCGCGCGAGCTCTCTGCTACAGAGCACACTTGGAGAAACAGTGGTGTGGAGAGTGCCTTGACATTCCCGGGCACTGGGAAAGCCCTACCCGGGAAGTGGGGCCTGGGAGCTCTCGCCCCTAAAACCTGACTTCACAGTTAGCACTTCCCAGCCGGATGGCACCTGCCCCTGGTGCAGGCTCAGCAGGCTCTCTTCCTTGCAGGAAGGAAAAAGGGAGCCCCAGAGAGTCGTTTTCAGCCTTCCCTCATCGTGGGGCAAGAGAGAAGCTCTTCAGACAGCAAAACACTGGGGCTGTTCCAGGGCTTGACTCCCAAGTCAGACCAGGCCTAGTCGCGCGAGCTCTCTGCTACAGAGCACACATTGGGAAACAATGGTGTGGAGGGTGCCTTGATACTCCCAGTCCCTGAGGAAGCCCTACCCGGGAAGTCGGGCCTAGGCGCTCCAGCAGCTGAAAATTGACTTCCCAGCTAGCACTTCCCAGTCCAATGTGATTTTCAGCCCGAATGCAGCCTAGCAGGACGTCTTCCTTGGAGGGAGAAAAAAGGTAGGCCAACAGAGTGCTGATTCTATCCTCCTTCTCACAGCAAGTCTGGGGCTGTTCAGAAGCCACAAAATGGGTCTGATTCCAGAGCCTCAGTTTCCTAGTCAGACCAGGCCTAGTCGCGCGCGAGCTCTCTGCTACAGAGCACACTTTGGGAAAAAAACGGGGTGGAGGGTGCCTTGACGTTCCCCGACCCTGGGGAAGCCCTACCCGGGAAGTGGGGTCTAGGAGCTCCAGCCGCTGAAAACTGACTTCCCAGCTAGCACTTCCCAGTCCAATGACATTTTCAGCCTGAATGCGGCCTAGCAGGACGTCTTCATTGCAGGGAGAAAAAGCAGCCCAACAGACTGCTGATTCAATCCTCCTTCGCACAGAAAGTCTGGGGCTGTTCAGAAGCCCCAAAGTGGGTCTGATTCCAGAGTCTCAGTTTCCTAGTCAGACCAGGCCTAATCGCGCGAGAGCTGTCTGCTACAGAGCACACTTGGAGAAACAGAGGTGTGGAGAGTGCCTTGATGTTCCCAGGCACTGGGAAAGCCCTACCCGGGAAGTGGGGCCTTGGAGCTCTGGCCATTAAAAACTGACGTCCCAGCTAGTACTTCCCAGCCTGAAGGCACCTGCACCTGGTGCATGCACGGCAGGCTCTCTTCATTGCAGGGAGGAAAGGCAGCCCCACAGAGTTCGTTTTCAGGCTTCCCTCGCGGGGAAAAAGAGAAGCTCTTCAGACACAAAACACTGGGTATGTTCCAGGGCTTGACTTCCCAAGTCACACCAGGCCTAGTCACGCGAGCTCTCTGCTATAGAGCACACTTGGGGAAACAGTCGTGTGGAGGCTGCCTTGATGTTCCCGGGCCCTGGGGAAGCCCTACCCGGGAAGTGGGGCCTAGGCGCTCCAGCCGCTGAAAACTGACTTCCCAGCTTGCACTTCCCAGGCCAATGTGATTTTTCAGCCTGAATGCGGCCTAGCAGGACGTCTTCCTCGGAGGGAGAAAAGGCAGCCCAACAGAGTGCTGATTCAATCCTCCCTCGCACAGCAAGTGTGGGGCTGTTCAGAAGCCAAAAAAATGGTCTGATTCCAGAGCTTCAGTTTCCTAGTCAGACCAGGCCTAGTCTCCAAGAGCTCTCTGCTACAGAGCACACACTGGGAAAACAAGTTGTGGAGGGTGCCTTGACGTTCCCAGGCAACTGGGAAAGCCCTCCCCAGGAAATGGGGCCTGGGAGCTCTGGCCACTAAAAAAAACTGACTTCCCAGCTAGCACTTCCCAGCCCGATGGCATCTGCACCTGGTGCAGGCTCAGCAGGCTCTCTTCCTTTCAGGGAGGAAAGGCAGCCACAGAGAGTCGTTTTCAGGCTTCCCTCGCGGGGCAAGCGAGACGCTCTGCAGACACCAAAACACTGGGGCTGTTCCAGGGCTTGACTTCCCAAGTCAGACCAGGCCTAGTCGCGTGAAACTCTCTGCTACAGAGCACACTTGGGGAAAAACAGTGGTGTGGAGGCTGCCTTGACGTTCCCGGGCACTGGGGAAAGCCCTACACTGGAAGTGGGGACTAGGCGCTCCAGCCGCTGAAAAAACTGACTTCCTGGCTAGCACTTCCCAGTCCAATGTGAATTTCAGGTCAAATGCGGCCTAGCAGGCTGTCTTCTTTGGAGGGAGTAAATGCAGCCCAAGGGAGAGCTGATTCAATCCACCTTCCCGCGCATCAAGTGTTGGGCTGTTCAGAAGCCACAAACAAGGGTTCCTCCCAGGACCTCAGTTTCCTAGTCAGACCAGGCCTAGTCTCTCAAGCTCTCTGACACAGAGCACACATGTGGGAAACAAAGTTGTGGAGGGTGCCTTGACGTTCCCGGGCACTGTGAAAGCCCTCCCCTGGAATTGGGGCTGCGGAGCTCTGGCCCCTAAAAAACTGACTTCCCAGCTAGCACTTCCCAGCCCGATGGCACCTGCACCTGGTGCAGGCTCGGCAGGCTCTCTTCCTGGCAGGGAGGAAAGGCAGCCCCAGAGAGTTGCTTTTTCAGGCTTCCCCTCGCGGGGCAAGAGAGAAGCTCTTCAGAAACCACAACACTGGGGCTGTTCCAGGGCCTGACTTCCCAAGTCAGACCAGGCCTAGTCGCCCGAGCTCTCTGCTACAGAGCACACTTGGGGAAACAGTGGTGTGGAGGCTGCCTTAACGTTCCCGGGCACTGTGAAAGCCCTACCCTGGAAGTGGGGGCCTAGGCGCTCCAGCCACTGAAAACTGACTTTCCCAGCTAGCACTTCCCAGTCCAATGTGATTTTCAGGTCAAATGCGATCTAGCAGGCTGACTTCTTTGGAGTGAGTAAATGCAGCCCAAGGGAGTGCTTATTCAATCTTCCCTGGTGCAACAGGTGTTTGGCTGTTAAGAATCCACAACAATGGGTTTGCTTCCAGGCCTCAATTTACTAGTCAGACCAGGACTAGTCTCCAGAGCTCTCTGCCACAGAGCAGATATGTGGAAAATGTGCAGTGGACGGTGCCTTAACGTTCCAGGGCACTTTCTAAGCCTTACCTGGGCAGTGAGTCCTACTCGCTGTGGTCCCTACAAACTCACCTCCCAGGTAACATTTCCAGCCCCATGCGATTTTCAGCCTGAGGGCGGCGTGGCAAGATCTCTTCCATGGAGGGAGAAAAGGCAGCACAATGTATTGCCTTTTCCATCCTCCCTCGAACAGCAAGTGTTTGGCTGTTCAGAATCCCCTACGACGTGTCTTTCCCAGGGCCTCAGTTTCGTAGCCAGACCAGTCCTAGTCTGGGGAGGTTTCTGCTACAGAGCACACATAGGGAAACAGTGGTGTTGTTGTTGCCCTGACGTTCCCGGGCAACGGGGAAGCCCTACCCGGGTGGTGAGGCCTAGGCGCTATGCCCCCTACAAACTGACTGCCCAACGTAGCACTATGCAGCCCAATGTGATTTTCAGCCCAAAGGCAGCCTGGCAGGCTCTCTTCCTTGGAGGAAGCAAAGGCAGCCTAAGGGAGTGCTTCTTCAAGGCTCCCTAGCGCAGCAAGTGTTGGGCTGTTCAGAAGCCCTAATATTGTGTCTGCTCCCAGGGCCTCAGTTTCCTAGCCAGACCAGGCCTAGTCTGGCGAGCTCTCTGCTACAGAGCACACATGGGGAAACAGTGGTGTGGAGGGTGCCTTCACGTTCCCGGGCCCTGTGGAAGCCCTACCTGGGCAGTGGGGCCTAGGAGCCATGGCCCCTACCACTCTCTTTCTAGGTAGCACTTTCCAGCCCCTTGTGATTTTCAGCAACAAGGCAGCCTTGCAGGGTCTCTTCCGTAGAGTCATAAAAGGTAGCCCAAGGGAATGCTTTTTCAATCCTCCCTGGAGCATCAGGTGTTTGGCTGTTAAGAAGCCACAACAATGGGTTTGCCTCCAGGCCTCAGTTTCCTACTCATACCAGGCCTAGTCTCCAGAGCTCTCTGCTACAGAGCAGACATGTGAAGAAAGCGCTGTGGAGGGTGCCTTCACGTTCCAGGGCACTGACAAATCCTTCCCTGGGCGGTGGGCCCTAATCGCTACGGACCCTACAAACGGACTTCCCAGGTAGCACTTCCCAGCCCCATGTGATTTTCAGCCCGAGGGTAGCGTGACAGTCTCTCTTCCATGGAGGGAGCAAAGGCAGCACAAGGTATTGCTTTTACCATCCTCCCCCGAACAGCAAGTGTTGGACTGTTCAGATGCCTCTACAATGGTTCTGTTCCCAGGGCCTCAGTTTCCCAGTCAGACCAGACTTAGTCTCGCGAGCTCTCTGCTACAGAGTACACATGGGGCATTATCTCTGAGGAGGGTGCCTTGGTGTTCCCATGCCCTGGGGAAGCCCTACCCGGACTGTTGGGCCTAGGCACTATGGCCCCTACCACTGACTTTCCAGCTAGCACTTTCCATCCGCTTGTGATTTTCATCCCCAAGGCAGCCTGGCAGGGTCTCTTCCTAAGCGTCATAAAAGGTAGCCCAAGGGAGTGCTTATTCAATCTTCCCTGGTGCAAGAGGTGTTTGGCTGTGAAGACGCCACAACAATGGGTTTGCCTCCAGGCCTCAGTTTCCCAGTCAGACCAGGCCTAGTCTCCAGAGCTCTCTGCTACAGAGCAGACATGTGGAAACAGCGCTGTGGAGGGTGCCTTCACGTTCCAGGACACTGTCGAAGCCTTACCTCGGCTTTGGGACCTAGGCACTATGGCCCTACAACTGACTTTCCAGGTAGCATTTCCCAGCCCCTTTTGATTTTCAGCCCCAAAGCAGCGTTTCAGGGCCTCTTCCTTAGAGTCATAAAAGGTAGCCCAATCGAGTGCTTATTCAATCCTCCCTGGAACAACAGGTGTTTGGCTGTTAAGAAGCCCCAACAATGGGTTTTCCTCCAGGCCTCAGTTTCCTTGTCAGACCAGGCCTAGTCTCCAGAGCTCACTGCTACAGAGCAGACATGTGGAAAATGTGCAGTAGAGGGTGCCTTCACGTTCCAGGGCACTTTCTAAGCCTTACCTGGGCAGTGAGTCCTACTCGCTGTGGTCCCTACAAACTCACCTCCCAGGTAACATTTCCAGCCCCATGCGATTTTCAGCCTGAGGGCGGCGTGGCAAGATCTCTTCCATGGAGGGAGAAAAGGCAGCACAATGTATTGCCTTTTCCATCCTCCCTCGAACAGCAAGTGTTTGGCTGTTCAGAATCCCCTACGAACGTGTCTTTCCCAGGGCCTCAGTTTCGTAGCCAGACCAGTCCTAGTCTGGGGAGGTTTCTGCTACAGAGCACACATAGGGAAACAGTGGTGTTGTTGTTGCCCTGACGTTCCCGGGCAACGGGGAAGCCCTACCCGGGTGGTGAGGCCTAGGCGCTATGCCCCCTACAAACTGACTGCCCAACGTAGCACTATGCAGCCCAATGTGATTTTCAGCCCAAAGGCAGCCTGGCAGGCTCTCTTCCTTGGAGGAAGCAAAGGCAGCCTAAGGGAGTGCTTCTTCAAGGCTCCCTAGCGCAGCAAGTGTTGGGCTGTTCAGAAGCCCTAATATTGTGTCTGCTCCCAGGGCCTCAGTTTCCTAGCCAGACCAGGCCTAGTCTGGCGAGCTCTCTGCTACAGAGCACACATGGGGAAACAGTGGTGTGGAGGGTGCCTTCACGTTCCCGGGCCCTGTGGAAGCCCTACCTGGGCAGTGGGGCCTAGGAGCCCATGGCCCCTACCACTCTCTTTCTAGGTAGCACTTTCCAGCCCCTTGTGATTTTCAGCAACAAGGCAGCCTTGCAGGGTCTCTTCCGTAGAGTCATAAAAGGTAGCCCAAGGGAATGCTTTTTCAATCCTCCCTGGAGCATCAGGTGTTTGGCTGTTAAGAAGCCACAACAATGGGTTTGCCTCCAGGCCTCAGTTTCCTACTCATACCAGGCCTAGTCTCCAGAGCTCTCTGCTACAGAGCAGACATGTGAAGAAAGCGCTGTGGAGGGTGCCTTCACGTTCCAGGGCACTGACAAATCCTTCCCTGGGCGGTGGGCCCTAATCGCTACGGACCCTACAAACGGACTTCCCAGGTAGCACTTCCCAGCCCCATGTGATTTTCAGCCCGAGGGTAGCGTGACAGTCTCTCTTCCATGGAGGGAGCAAAGGCAGCACAAGGTATTGCTTTTACCATCCTCCCCCGAACAGCAAGTGTTGGACTGTTCAGATGCCTCTACAATGGTTCTGTTCCCAGGGCCTCAGTTTCCCAGTCAGACCAGACTTAGTCTCGCGAGCTCTCTGCTACAGAGTACACATGGGGCATTATCTCTGAGGAGGGTGCCTTGGTGTTCCCATGCCCTGGGGAAGCCCTACCCGGACTGTTGGGCCTAGGCACTATGGCCCCTACCACTGACTTTCCAGCTAGCACTTTCCATCCGCTTGTGATTTTCATCCCCAAGGCAGCCTGGCAGGGTCTCTTCCTAAGCGTCATAAAAGGTAGCCCAAGGGAGTGCTTATTCAATCTTCCCTGGTGCAAGAGGTGTTTGTCTGTTCAGAAGCCACAACAATGGGTCTGCTCCCAGGGCCTCAGTTTCCCAGTCAGAACAGACCTAGTCTCCAGAGCTCTCTGCTACAGAGCACACATGGAGAAATAGCTCGGAGGAGTGTTCCTTGAGGTTCCCTGGCTTGGGGAAGCCCTACCCGCGCGGTGGGGCCTAGGCAATATGGCCTCATCCACTGACTTTCCAGGTAGCACTTTCCAGCCCCTTGTGATTTTCAGCCAAATGCAGCCTGGCAGGGTCTCTTCCTTAGAGTCATAAAAGGTAGCCCAAGGGAGTGCTTATTCAATCTTCCCTGGTGCAAGAGGTGTTTGGCTGTGAAGACGCCACAACAATGGGTTTGCCTCCAGGCCTCAGTTTCCCAGTCAGACCAGGCCTAGTCTCCAGAGCTCTCTGCTACAGAGCAGACATGTGGAAACAGCACGTTCCAGGACACTGTCGAAGCCTTACCTCGGCTTTGGGACCTAGGCACTATGGCCCTACAACTGACTTTCCAGGTAGCATTTCCCAGCCCCTTTTGATTTTCAGCCCCAAAGCAGCGTTTCAGGGTCTCTTCCTTAGAGTCATAAAAGGTAGCCCAATCGAGTGCTTATTCAATCCTCCCTGGAACAACAGGTGTTTTGGCTGTTAAGAAGCCCCAACAATGGGTTTTCCTCCAGGCCTCAGTTTCCTTGTCAGACCAGGCCTAGTCTCCAGAGCTCACTGCTACAGAGCAGACATGTGGAAAATGTGCAGTAGAGGGTGCCTTCACGTTCCAGGGCACTTTCTAAGCCTTTCCCTGGGCAGTGAGTCCTACTCGCTGTGGTCCCTACAAACTCACTCCTCCTCCCAGGTAACATTTCCAGCCCCATGCGATTTTCAGCCTGAGGGCGGCGTGGCAAGATCTCTTCCATGGAGGGAGAAAAGGCAGCACAATGTATTGCCTTTTCCATCCCCTCCCTCAGCAAGTGTTTGGCTGTTCAGAATCCCCTACGACGTGTCTTTCCCAGGGCCTCAGTTTCGTAGCCAGACCAGTCCTAGTCTGGGGAGGTTTCTGCTACAGAGCACACACACAGGGAAACAGTGGTGTTGTTGTTGTTGCCCTGACGTTCCCGGGCAACGGGGAAGCCCTACCCGGGTGGTGAGGCCTAGGCGCTATGCCCCCTACAAACTGACTGCCCAACGTAGCACTATGCAGCCCAATGTGATTTTCAGCCCAAAGGCAGCCTGGCAGGCTCTCTTCCTTGGAGGAAGCAAAGGCAGCCTAAGGGAGTGCTTCTTCAAGGCTCCCTAGCGCAGCAAGTGTTGGGCTGTTCAGAAGCCCTAATATTGTGTCTGCTCCCAGGGCCTCAGTTTCCTAGCCAGACCAGGCCTAGTCTGGCGAGCTCTCTGCTACAGAGCACACATGGGGAAACAGTGGTGTGGAGGGTGCCTTCACGTTCCCGGGCCCTGTGGAAGCCCTACCTGGGCAGTGGGGCCTAGGAGCCATGGCCCCTACCACTCTCTTTCTAGGTAGCACTTTCCAGCCCCTTGTGATTTTCAGCAACAAGGCAGCCTTGCAGGGTCTCTTCCGTAGAGTCATAAAAGGTAGCCCAAGGGAATGCTTTTTCAATCCTCCCTGGAGCATCAGGTGTTTGGCTGTTAAGAAGCCACAACAATGGGTTTGCCTCCAGGCCTCAGTTTCCTACTCATACCAGGCCTAGTCTCCAGAGCTCTCTGCTACAGAGCAGACATGTGAAGAAAGCGCTGTGGAGGGTGCCTTCACGTTCCAGGGCACTGACAAATCCTTCCCTGGGCGGTGGGCCCTAATCGCTACGGACCCTACAAACGGACTTCCCAGGTAGCACTTCCCAGCCCCATGTGATTTTCAGCCCGAGGGTAGCGTGACAGTCTCTCTTCCATGGAGGGAGCAAAGGCAGCACAAGGTATTGCTTTTACCATCCTCCCCCCCGAACAGCAAGTGTTGGACTGTTCAGATGCCTCTACAATGGTTCTGTTCCCAGGGCCTCAGTTTCCCAGTCAGACCAGACTTAGTCTCGCGAGCTCTCTGCTACAGAGTACACATGGGGCATTATCTCTGAGGAGGGTGCCTTGGTGTTCCCATGCCCTGGGGAAGCCCTACCCGGACTGTTGGGCCTAGGCACTATGGCCCCTACCACTGACTTTCCAGCTAGCACTTTCCATCCGCTTGTGATTTTCATCCCCAAGGCAGCCTGGCAGGGTCTCTTCCTAAGCGTCATAAAAGGTAGCCCAAGGGAGTGCTTATTCAATCTTCCCTGGTGCAAGAGGTGTTTGTCTGTTCAGAAGCCACAACAATGGGTCTGCTCCCAGGGCCTCAGTTTCCCAGTCAGAACAGACCTAGTCTCCAGAGCTCTCTGCTACAGAGCACACATGGAGAAATAGCTCGGAGGAGTGTTCCTTGAGGTTCCCTGGCTTGGGGAAGCCCTACCCGCGCGGTGGGGCCTAGGCAATATGGCCTCATCCACTGACTTTCCAGGTGGCACTTTCCAGCCCCTTGTGATTTTCAGCCAAACGCAGCCTGGCAGGGTCTCTTCCTTAGAGTCATAAAAGGTAGCCCAAGGGAGTGCTTATTCAATCTTCCCTGGTGCAAGAGGTGTTTGTGTTTGTGAAGACGACGCCACAACAATGGGTTTGCCTCCAGGCCTCAGTTTCCCAGTCAGACCAGGCCTAGTCTCCAGAGCTCTCTGCTACAGAGCAGACATGTGGAAACAGCGCTGTGGAGGGTGCCTTCACGTTCCAGGACACTGTCGAAGCCTTACCTCGGCTTTGGGACCTAGGCACTATGGCCCTACAACTGACTTTCCAGGTAGCATTTCCCAGCCCCTTTTGATTTTCAGCCCCAAAGCAGCGTTTCAGGGTCTCTTCCTTAGAGTCATAAAAGGTAGCCCAATCGAGTGCTTATTCAATCCTCCCTGGAACAACAGGTGTTTGGCTGTTAAGAAGCCCCAACAATGGGTTTTCCTCCAGGCCTCAGTTTCCTTGTCAGACCAGGCCTAGTCTCCAGAGCTCACTGCTACAGAGCAGACATGTGGAAAATGTGCAGTAGAGGGTGCCTTCACGTTCCAGGGCACTTTCTAAGCCTTACCTGGGCAGTGAGTCCTACTCGCTATGGTCCCTACAAACTCACCTCCCAGGTAACATTTCCAGCCCCATGCGATTTTCAGCCTGAGGGCGGCGTGGCAAGATCTCTTCCATGGAGGGAGAAAAGGCAGCACAATGTATTGCCTTTTCCATCCTCCCTCGAACAGCAAGTGTTTGGCTGTTCAGAATCCCCTACGACGTGTCTTTCCCAGGGCCTCAGTTTCGTAGCCAGACCAGTCCTAGTCTGGGGAGGTTTCTGCTACAGAGCACACATAGGGAAACAGTGGTGTTGTTGTTGCCCTGACGTTCCCGGGCAACGGGGAAGCCCTACCCGGGTGGTGAGGCCTAGGCGCTATGCCCCCTACAAACTGACTGCCCAACGTAGCACTATGCAGCCCAATGTGATTTTCAGCCCAAAGGCAGCCTGGCAGGCTCTCTTCCTTGGAGGAAGCAAAGGCAGCCTAAGGGAGTGCTTCTTCAAGGCTCCCTAGCGCAGCAAGTGTTGGGCTGTTCAGAAGCCCTAATATTGTGTCTGCTCCCAGGGCCTCAGTTTCCTAGCCAGACCAGGCCTAGTCTGGCGAGCTCTCTGCTACAGAGCACACATGGGGAAACAGTGGTGTGGAGGGTGCCTTCACGTTCCCGGGCCCTGTGGAAGCCCTACCTGGGCAGTGGGGCCTAGGAGCCATGGCCCCTACCACTCTCTTTCTAGGTAGCACTTTCCAGCCCCTTGTGATTTTCAGCAACAAGGCAGCCTTGCAGGGTCTCTTCCGTAGAGTCGTAAAAGGTAGCCCAAGGGAATGCTTTTTCAATCCTCCCTGGAGCATCAGGTGTTTGGCTGTTAAGAAGCCACAACAATGGGTTTGCCTCCAGGCCTCAGTTTCCTACTCATACCAGGCCTAGTCTCCAGAGCTCTCTGCTACAGAGCAGACATGTGAAGAAAGCGCTGTGGAGGGTGCCTTCACGTTCCAGGGCACTGACAAATCCTTCCCTGGGCGGTGGGCCCTAATCGCTACGGACCCTACAAACGGACTTCCCAGGTAGCACTTCCCAGCCCCATGTGATTTTCAGCCCGAGGGTAGCGTGACAGTCTCTCTTCCATGGAGGGAGCAAAGGCAGCACAAGGTATTGCTTTTACCATCCTCCCCCGAACAGCAAGTGTTGGACTGTTCAGATGCCTCTACAATGGTTCTGTTCCCAGGGCCTCAGTTTCCCAGTCAGACCAGACTTAGTCTCGCGAGCTCTCTGCTACCGAGTACACATGGGGCATTATCTCTGAGGAGGGTGCCTTGGTGTTCCCATGCCCTGGGGAAGCCCTACCCGGACTGTTGGGCCTAGGCACTATGGCCCCTACCACTGACTTTCCAGCTAGCACTTTCCATCCGCTTGTGATTTTCATCCCCAAGGCAGCCTGGCAGGGTCTCTTCCTAAGCGTCATAAAAGGTAGCCCAAGGGAGTGCTTATTCAATCTTCCCTGGTGCAAGAGGTGTTTGTCTGTTCAGAAGCCACAACAATGGGTCTGCTCCCAGGGCCTCAGTTTCCCAGTCAGAACAGACCTAGTCTCCAGAGCTCTCTGCTACAGAGCACACATGGAGAAATAGCTCGGAGGAGTGTTCCTTGAGGTTCCCTGGCTTGGGGAAGCCCTACCCGCGCGGCGGGGCCTAGGCAATATGGCCTCATCCACTGACTTTCCAGGTAGCACTTTCCAGCCCCTTGTGATTTTCAGCCAAATGCAGCCTGGCAGGGTCTCTTCCTTAGAGTCATAAAAGGTAGCCCAAGGGAGTGCTTATTCAATCTTCCCTGGTGCAAGAGGTGTTTGGCTGTGAAGACGCCACAACAATGGGTTTGCCTCCAGGCCTCAGTTTCCCAGTCAGACCAGGCCTAGTCTCCAGAGCTCTCTGCTACAGAGCAGACATGTGGAAACAGCGCTGTGGAGGGTGCCTTCACGTTCCAGGACACTGTCGAAGCCTTACCTCGGCTTTGGGACCTAGGCACTATGGCCCTACAACTGACTTTCCAGGTAGCATTTCCCAGCCCCTTTTGATTTTCAGCCCCAAAGCAGCGTTTCAGGGTCTCTTCCTTAGAGTCATAAAAGGTAGCCCAATCGAGTGCTTATTCAATCCTCCCTGGAACAACAGGTGTTTGGCTGTTAAGAAGCCCCAACAATGGGTTTTCCTCCAGGCCTCAGTTTCCTTGTCAGACCAGGCCTAGTCTCCAGAGCTCACTGCTACAGAGCAGACATGTGGAAAATGTGCAGTAGAGGGTGCCTTCACGTTCCAGGGCACTTTCTAAGCCTTCCCTGGGCAGTGAGTCCTACTCGCTGTGGTCCCTACAAACTCACCTCCCAGGTAACATTTCCAGCCCCATGCGATTTTCAGCCTGAGGGCGGCGTGGCAAGATCTCTTCCATGGAGGGAGAAAAGGCAGCACAATGTATTGCCTTTTTTTCCCATCCTCCCTCGAACAGCAAGTGTTTGGCTGTTCAGAATCCCCTACGACGTGTCTTTCCCAGGGCCTCAGTTTCGTAGCCAGACCAGTCCTAGTCTGGGGAGGTTTCTGCTACAGAGCACACATAGGGAAACAGTGGTGTTGTTGTTGCCCTGACGTTCCCGGGCAACGGGGAAGCCCTACCCGGGTGGTGAGGCCTAGGCGCTATGCCCCCTACAAACTGACTGCCCAACGTAGCACTATGCAGCCCAATGTGATTTTCAGCCCAAAGGCAGCCTGGCAGGCTCTCTTCCTTGGAGGAAGCAAAGGCAGCCTAAGGGAGTGCTTCTTCAAGGCTCCCTAGCGCAGCAAGTGTTGGGCTGTTCAGAAGCCCTAATATTGTGTCTGCTCCCAGGGCCTCAGTTTCCTAGCCAGACCAGGCCTAGTCTGGCGAGCTCTCTGCTACAGAGCACACATGGGGAAACAGTGGTGTGGAGGGTGCCTTCACGTTCCCGGGCCCTGTGGAAGCCCTACCTGGGCAGTGGGGCCTAGGAGCCATGGCCCCTACCACTCTCTTTCTAGGTAGCACTTTCCAGCCCCTTGTGATTTTCAGCAACAAGGCAGCCTTGCAGGGTCTCTTCCGTAGAGTCATAAAAGGTAGCCCAAGGGAATGCTTTTTCAATCCTCCCTGGAGCATCAGGTGTTTGGCTGTTAAGAAGCCACAACAATGGGTTTGCCTCCAGGCCTCAGTTTCCTACTCATACCAGGCCTAGTCTCCAGAGCTCTCTGCTACAGAGCAGACATGTGAAGAAAGCGCTGTGGAGGGTGCCTTCACGTTCCAGGGCACTGACAAATCCTTCCCTGGGGGTGGGCCCTAATCGCTACGGACCCTACAAACGGACTTCCCAGGTAGCACTTCCCAGCCCCATGTGATTTTCAGCCCGAGGGTAGCGTGACAGTCTCTCTTCCATGGAGGGAGCAAAGGCAGCACAAGGTATTGCTTTTACCATCCTCCCCCGAACAGCAAGTGTTGGACTGTTCAGATGCCTCTACAATGGTTCTGTTCCCAGGGCCTCAGTTTCCCAGTCAGACCAGACTTAGTCTCGCGAGCTCTCTGCTACAGAGTACACATGGGGCATTATCTCTGAGGAGGGTGCCTTGGTGTTCCCATGCCCTGGGGAAGCCCTACCCGGACTGTTGGGCCTAAGCACTATGGCCCCTACCACTGACTTTCCAGCTAGCACTTTCCATCCGCTTGTGATTTTCATCCCCAAGGCAGCCTGGCAGGGTCTCTTCCTAAGCGTCATAAAAGGTAGCCCAAGGGAGTGCTTATTCAATCTTCCCTGGTGCAAGAGGTGTTTGTCTGTTCAGAAGCCACAACAATGGGTCTGCTCCCAGGGCCTCAGTTTCCCAGTCAGAACAGACCTAGTCTCCAGAGCTCTCTGCTACAGAGCACACATGGAGAAATAGCTCGGAGGAGTGTTCCTTGAGGTTCCCTGGCTTGGGGAAGCCCTACCCGCGCGGTGGGGCCTAGGCAATATGGCCTCATCCACTGACTTTCCAGGTAGCACTTTCCAGCCCCTTGTGATTTTCAGCCAAATGCAGCCTGGCAGGGTCTCTTCCTTAGAGTCATAAAAGGTAGCCCAAGGGAGTGCTTATTCAATCTTCCCTGGTGCAAGAGGTGTTTGGCTGTGAAGACGCCACAACAATGGGTTTGCCTCCAGGCCTCAGTTTCCCAGTCAGACCAGGCCTAGTCTCCAGAGCTCTCTGCTACAGAGCAGACATGTGGAAACAGCGCTGTGGAGGGTGCCTTCACGTTCCAGGACACTGTCGAAGCCTTACCTCGGCTTTGGGACCTAGGCACTATGGCCCTACAACTGACTTTCCAGGTAGCATTTCCCAGCCCCTTTTGATTTTCAGCCCCAAAGCAGCGTTTCAGGGTCTCTTCCTTAGAGTCATAAAAGGTAGCCCAATCGAGTGCTTATTCAATCCTCCCTGGAACAACAGGTGTTTGGCTGTTAAGAAGCCCCAACAATGGGTTTTCCTCCAGGCCTCAGTTTCCTTGTCAGACCAGGCCTAGTCTCCAGAGCTCACTGCTACAGAGCAGACATGTGGAAAATGTGCAGTAGAGGGTGCCTTCACGTTCCAGGGCACTTTCTAAGCCTTACCCTGGGCAGTGAGTCCTACTCGCTCGCTGTGGTCCCTACAAACTCACCTCCCAGGTAACATTTCCAGCCCCATGCGATTTTCAGCCTGAGGGCGGCGTGGCAAGATCTCTTCCATGGAGGGAGAAAAGGCAGCACAATGTATTGCCTTTTCCATCCTCCCTCGAACAGCAAGTGTTTGGCTGTTCAGAATCCCCTACGACGTGTCTTTCCCAGGGCCTCAGTTTCGTAGCCAGACCAGTCCTAGTCTGGGGAGGTTTCTGCTACAGAGCACACATAGGGAAACAGTGGTGTTGTTGTTGCCCTGACGTTCCCGGGCAACGGGGAAGCCCTACCCGGGTGGTGAGGCCTAGGCGCTATGCCCCCTACAAACTGACTGCCCAACGTAGCACTATGCAGCCCAATGTGATTTTCAGCCCAAAGGCAGCCTGGCAGGCTCTCTTCCTTGGAGGAAGCAAAGGCAGCCTAAGGGAGTGCTTCTTCAAGGCTCCCTAGCGCAGCAAGTGTTGGGCTGTTCAGAAGCCCTAATATTGTGTCTGCTCCCAGGGCCTCAGTTTCCTAGCCAGACCAGGCCTAGTCTGGCGAGCTCTCTGCTACAGAGCACACATGGGGAAACAGTGGTGTGGAGGGTGCCTTCACGTTCCCGGGCCCTGTGGAAGCCCTACCTGGGCAGTGGGGCCTAGGAGCCATGGCCCCTACCACTCTCTTTCTAGGTAGCACTTTCCAGCCCCTTGTGATTTTCAGCAACAAGGCAGCCTTGCAGGGTCTCTTCCGTAGAGTCATAAAAGGTAGCCCAAGGGAATGCTTTTTCAATCCTCCCTGGAGCATCAGGTGTTTGGCTGTTAAGAAGCCACAACAATGGGTTTGCCTCCAGGCCTCAGTTTCCTACTCATACCAGGCCTAGTCTCCAGAGCTCTCTGCTACAGAGCAGACATGTGAAGAAAGCGCTGTGGGGGTGCCTTCACGTTCCAGGGCACTGACAAATCCTTCCCTGGGCGGTGGGCCCTAATCGCTACGGACCCTACAAACGGACTTCCAGGTAGCACTTCCCAGCCCCATGTGATTTTCAGCCCGAGGGTAGCGTGACAGTCTCTCTTCCATGGAGGGAGCAAAGGCAGCACAAGGTATTGCTTTTACCATCCTCCCCCGAACAGCAAGTGTTGGACTGTTCAGATGCCTCTACAATGGTTCTGTTCCCAGGGCCTCAGTTTCCCAGTCAGACCAGACTTAGTCTCGCGAGCTCTCTGCTACAGAGTACACATGGGGCATTATCTCTGAGGAGGGTGCCTTGGTGTTCCCATGCCCTGGGGAAGCCCTACCCGCTGGTGCAAGAGGTGTTTGGCTGTGAAGACGCCACAACAATGGGTTTGCCTCCAGGCCTCAGTTTCCCAGTCAGACCAGGCCTAGTCTCCAGAGCTCTCTGCTACAGAGCAGACATGTGGAAACAGCGCTGTGGAGGGTGCCTTCACGTTCCAGGACACTGTCGAAGCCTTACCTCGGCTTTGGGACCTAGGCACTATGGCCCTACAACTGACTTTCCAGGTAGCATTTTCCCAGCCCCTTTTGATTTTTTTCAGCCCAAAGCAGCGTTTCAGGGTCTCTTCCTTAGAGTCATAAAAGGTAGCCCAATCGAGTGCTTATTCAATCCTCCCTGGAACAACAGGTGTTTGGCTGTTAAGAAGCCCCAACAATGGGTTTTCCTCCAGGCCTCAGTTTCCTTGTCAGACCAGGCCTAGTCTCCAGAGCTCACTGCTACAGAGCAGACATGTGGAAAATGTGCAGTAGAGGGTGCCTTCACGTTCCAGGGCACTTTCTAAGCCTTACCTGGGCAGTGAGTCCTACTCGCTGTGGTCCCTACAAACTCACCTCCCAGGTAACATTTCCAGCCCCATGCGATTTTCAGCCTGAGGGCGGCGTGGCAAGATCTCTTCCATGGAGGGAGAAAAGGGCAGCACAATGTATTGCCTTTTTCCATCCTCCCTCGAACAGCAAGTGTTTGGCTGTTCAGAATCCCCTACGACGTGTCTTTCCCAGGGCCTCAGTTTCGTAGTCAGACAGTCCTAGTCTGGGGAGGTTTCTGCTACAGAGCACACATAGGGAAAACAGTGGTGTTGTTGTTGCCTTGACGTTCCCGGGCAACGGGGAAGCCCTACCCGGGTGGTGAGGCCTAGGCGCTATGCCCCCTACAAAACTGACTGCCCAACGTAGCACTATGCAGCCCCATGTGATTTTCAGCCCAAAGGCAGCCTGGCAGGCTCTCTTCCTTGAGGAAGCAAAAAGGCAGCAGCCTAAGGGAGTGCTTCTTCAAGGCTCCCTAGCGCCAAGTGTTGGGGCTGTTCAGAAGCCCTAATATTGTGTCTGCTCCCAGGGCCTCAGTTTCCTAGCCAGACCAGGCCTAGTCTGGCGAGCTCTCTGCTACAGAGCACACATGGGGAAAACAGTGGTGTGGAGGGTGCCTTCACGTTCCCGGGCACTGTGGAAGCCCTACCTGGGCAGTGGGGGCCTAGGAGCCATGGCCCCTACCACTCTCTTTCCAGGTAGCACTTTCCAGCCCCTTGTGATTTTCAGCCCCAAAGGCAGCCTTGCAGGGTCTCTTCCGTAGAGTCATAAAAGGTAGCCCAAGGGAATGCTTTTTCAATCTTCCCTGGAGCATCAGGTGTTTGGCTGTTAAGAAGCCACAACAATGGGTTTGCCTCCCAGGGCCTCAGTTTCCCAGTCAGACCAGGCCTAGTCTCCAGAGCTCTCTGCTACAGAGCACACATGGGGAAAAAGCTCTGTGGAGGGTGCCTTCACGTTCCCTGGCACTGACAAGCCCTTCCCTGGGCGGTGGGGCCTAGGCGCTACGGCCCCTACAAACTGACTTTCCAGGTAGCACTTTCCAGCCCCTTGTGATTTTCAGCCAAAGGGCAGCCTGGCAGGGTCTCTTCCATAGAGGGAGCAAAGGTAGCCCAAGGTAGTGCTTTTTCAATCCTCCCCCGAACAGCAAGTGTTTGGCTGTTAAGAATGCCACAACAATGGTTTTGTTCCCAGGGCCTCAGTTTCCCAGTCAGACCAGGCCTAGTCTCCAGAGCTCTCTGCTACAGAGCAGACATGTGGGGCATTATCTCTGTGGAGGGTGCCTTCACGTTCCCATGCACTGGGGAAGCCTTACCCGGGCTTTGGGCCATAGGCACTATGGCCCCTACAACTGACTTTCCAGGTAGCACTTCACATCCCCTTGTGATTTTCAGCCCCAAAGCAGAGTGGCAGGGTCTCTTCCTTAGAGTCATAAAAGGTAGCCCAAGGGAGTGCTTATTCAATCTTCCCTGGTGCAAGAGTTGTTTGTGTGGCTGTGAGAAGCCAAACAATGGGTCTGCTCCCAGGGCCTCAGTTTCCCAGTCAGAACAGACCTAGTCTCCAGAGCTCTCTGCTACAGAGCACACATGGGGAAATAGCTCTGAGGAGTGTTCCTTGAGGTTCCCTGGCTTGGGGAAGCCCTACCCGGGCGGTGGGGCCTAGGCACTGTGGCCTCTTCCACTGATTTTCCAGGTAGCACTTTCCAGCCCCTTGTGATTTTCAGCCGAAGGCCCAGGAAGGGTCTCTTCCTTAGAGGCATGGCAAAGGGTCTCTTCCCAGGTGCAGAGGTGTTTGAAAGTTAGACACCACAAGGGAGTGCTTTATTCAATCTTCCCTTCCCAGGTGCAAGAGGTGTTTGGCTGTTAAGCCTCCACAACAATGGGTTTGCCTCCAGGCCTCAGTTTCCCAGTCAGTCCAGGCCTAGTCAGCAGAGCTCTCTGCTACATAGCAGACATGTGGAAAGAGCGCTGTGGAGGGTGCCTTCACGTTCCAAGGCACTGTCGAAGCCTTACCTGGGCTTTGGGACATAGGCACTATGTAACAGAGAGCTTGCGAGACTAGGCCTGGTCTGACTGGGAAACTGAGGCCTGGAGGCAAACCCATTGTTGTGAAGTCTTAACAGCCAAACACCTCTTGCACCTGGGAAGATTGAATAAGCACTCCCTTGGGCTACGTTTTATGTTTCTAAGGGAGAGACCCTACCAGGCTGCCTTTGGTTGAAAATCACAAGGGGCTGGAAAGTGCTACCTGGAAAGTCAGTGGAAGAGGCCACAGTGCCTAGGCCCCAGCCCCCGGGTAGGGCTTCCCCAAGCCAGGGAACCTCAAGGAACACTCCTCAGAGCTATTACCCCATGTGTGCTCTGTAGCAGAGAGCTCTTGAAACTAGGTCTGTTCTGACTGGGAAACTCAGGCCGTGAGAGCAGACCCATTGTTGTGGCTTCTTAACAAACAAACACCTCTTGCACCTGGGAAGATTGAATATTCACTCCCTTTGTCTTCCTTTAATGACTTTAAGGAAGAAACCCTGAAACGCTGCTTTGGGGCTGAAAATCAAAAGGGGCTGGGAAGTGCTACCTTTAAAGTCAGTTGTAGGGGCCATAATGCCTAGGTCCCAAAGCCCAGGTAAGGCTTCGACAGTGCACTAGAACGTGAAGGCACCCTCCACAGCGCTTTTTCCACATGTCTGCTCTGTAGCAGAGAGCTCTGTATACTAGGCCTGGTCTGAATGGGAAACTGAGACCTCGAGGCAAACCCATTGTTGTGGTGTTTTAACAGCCAAACAGCTCTTGCACCTGGGAAGATTGAATAAGCACTCCCTTGGGCTACCTTTCATGACTCTAAGGAAGAGACTCTGCCAAGCTGCCCTTGGCTGAAAATCAGAGGGGACTGGAAAGTGCTACCTGGAAAGTCAGTGGAAGAGGCCACAGTGGCTAGGCCCCAGGGCCTGGGTAGGGGTTCCCCAAGCCAGGGAACCTCAAGGAACACTCCTCAGAGCTATTGCCTCATGTGTGCTCTGTAGCAGAGAGCTCTTGAGACAAGGTCTGTTCTGACTGGGAAACTGAGCCCCTGGGAGCAGACCCATTGTTTTGGCTTCTTCACACACAAACACCTCTTGCACCAGGGAAGATTGAATAAGCACTCCCTTGGGCTACCTTTTATGACTCTAAGGAAGACACCTGCCAGGCTGCATTTGGCTGAAAATCACAAGGTCCTGGAAAGTGCTACCTGGAAAATCAGTTATAGGGGCCATAGTGCCTAGGTCCCAAAGCCCAGGTAAGGCTTCGACAGTGCCCTGGATCGTGAAGGCACCCTCCACAGCGCTTTTTCCACATGTCTGCTCTGCAGCAGAGAGCTCTCGAGACTAGGCCTGGTCTGACTGGGAAACTGATGCCTGAAGGCAAACCCATTGTTGTGGATTCTTAACAGCCAAACAACCTTTGGGAAAGGGAGGATTTTATAAGCACTCCCTTGGGCTACCTTTTATGGCTCTAACGAAGAGACACTGACAGGCTCCCTTGGGGCTGAAAATCACAAGGGGCTGGGAAGTGCTTGCTGGAAAGCCAGTGATAGGGGCCATAGTGCCTAGGCCCAACTGCCCGGGTAGAGCTTTCCCAGGGTATGGGAACAGCAAGGCACCCTCTTCAGATCTAAAGCCCCATGTGTAATCTGTAGCAGAGAGCTCGCGAGACTATGTCTGCTCTGACTGGGAAACTGAGGCCCTGGGAACAGAACCATTGTAGGGGCTTCTGAAAGGCCCAACACTTTCTGTTCGAGGGAGGATGAAAAAACAATATCTTGGGCTGCCTTTGCTCCCTCCATGGAAGAGAGCCTGCCACGCCGCCCTCGGGCTGAAAATCACATGGGGCTGGGAATGTTATCTGGGATGTGAGTTTGTAGGGACCATAGCGAGTAGGACTTACTGCCCAGGTAAGGCTTAGAAAGTGCCCTGGAACGTGAAGGCACCCTCCACTGCACATTTTCCACATGTCTGCTCTGTAGCAGAGAGCTCTGGAGACTAGGCCTGGTCTGACTGGGAAACTGAGGCCTCGAGGCAAACCCATTGTTGTGCCTTCTTCACAGCCAAACACCTGTTGTGCCAGGAAGGATTGAATAAGCACTCCCTTGGGCTATCTTTTATGATTTTAAGGAAGAGACCCCGAAAGGCTGCTTTGGGGCTGAAAATCAAAAGGGGCTGGAAAGTGCTACCTGGAAAGTCAGTTTAGGGGCCATAGTGCCTAGGAACCACAGCCCGTGTAGGGCTTCCCAAAGCCCGGGAACGTCAAGGCACCCTCCTCAAAGCTATTACCCCATGTGTGCTAGCTGGAAAGTCAGTGGTAGAGGCCACAGTGCCTAGGCCCCACCGCCCGGGTAGGGCTTCCCCAAGACAAGGAATCTCAAGGAACCCTCCTCAGAGCTATTGCCCCATGTGTGCTCTATAGCAGAGAGCTCTTGAGACTAGGTCTGTTCTCACTGGGAAACTGAGGCCCTGGGCGCAGGCCCATTGTAGGGGCTTCTGAACAGCCCAACACTTGCTGTTCGAGGGAGGATGGAAAAAAGCAATACCTTGTGCTGCCTTTGCTCACTCCATGGAAGAGATCCTGCCAAGCCGCCCTCAGGCTGAAAATCACATGGAGCTAGGAAGTGCTACCTGCGAAGTATGTTTGTACTTGCCATAGGAATTAGGGCCCATCGCCCGGGTAAGTCTTCGACAGTGCCCTGGAACGTGTAGGCACAATTCACAGCGCATTTTCCAAATGTCTGCTCTGTAGCAGGGAGCTCTAGAGACTAGGCCTGGTCTGACTAGGAAACTAAGGCCTGGAGGCAAACCCATTATTGTGGATTTTTAACAGCCAAACACCTGTTGCGGCAGGGAGGATTGATTAAGCACTCCCTTGGGCTATCCTTTATGACTCTAAGGAAGAGACCCTGCCAGGCTGCCTTGGGGCTGAAAATCACAAGGTGCTGGAAAGTTCTAGCTTGAAAGTCAGTGGAAGGAGCCATAGTACCTAGTCCCCACCTCCCGGGTAGGGCATCCACAGGGTGCAGGAACGTCAAGGCACCCTCCTCAGAGCTAAAGCCCCATGTGTACTCTGTAGCAGAGAGCTCGCGAGACTAGGGCTGGTCTAACTGGGAAACTGAGGCCCTGGGAACAGAACCATTGTAGGGGCTTTTGAACACTCCAAAACTTGCTGTTCGCGGGAAGATGGAGAAAGCAATACCTTGGGCGGACTTTGTTCACTCCATGGAAGAGAGCCTGCGATGCCGCCCTCGGGCTGAAAAATCACATGGGGCTGGGAATGTTACCTGGCAGGTGTGTTTGTAGGGGCCATAGCGAGTAGGACTCACTGCCCAGGTAAGGCTTAGAAAGTGCCCTGGAACATGAAGGCACCGTCCACTGCACATTTTCCACATATGTGCTCTGTGGCACAGAGCTCTGTAGACTAGTCCTGGTCTGACTAGTAAATTGAGGCCTGGAGGCAAACCCATTGTTGTGGATTCTTAACAGCCAAACACCTGTTGCACCAGGGAAGATTGAATAAGCACTCCCTTGGGCTGCATTTACTCCCTCCAAAGAAGACAGACTGCTAGATCGCATTTGACCTGAAAATCACACATTGGACTGGGAAGTGCTAGCTGGGAAGTCAGTTTTAAGCGGCTGGAGCTCCTAGGCCCCACTTCCCAGGTAGGGCTTCCCCAATGACTGGGAACGTCAAGGCACTCTCCACACCACTGTTTCTCCAAGTGTGCTCTGTAACAGAGAGTTTGCGTGACTAGGCCTGGTCTGACTAGGAAACTGAAGCTCTGGAATTAGACCCATTTTGTGGCCTCTGAACAGCCCCACACTTGCTGTTGAAAAGAGGATTGAATCAGCGCTCTGTTGTGCTGCCTTTTCTCCCTCCAAGGAAGACGGCCTGCTAGGCCGCATTCGGGCTGAAAATCACATTGGACGGGGAAGTGCTAGCTGGGAAGTCAGTTTTAAGCGGCTGGAGCTCCTAGGCCCCACTTCCCAGGTAGGGCTTCCCCAATGACTGGGAACGTCAAGGCACCCTCCACACCGTTGTTTTCCAATATGTGCTCTGTAGCATAGAGCTCTTGAGACTAGGTCTGTTCTGACTGGGAAACTGAGGCCCTGGGGCAGATCCAATGTTGTGGCTTCTTAACAGACAAACACCTCTTGCACCAGGGAATATTGAATAAGCTCTCCCTTGGGCTACCATTTTTGACTCTAAGGAAGAGTCCCTGAAACGCTGCTTTGGGTCTGAAAATCACAAGGGGGACTGGGAAGTGCTACCTGGAAAATCACTTTTATGGGCGATAGTGTCTAGGTCCCAAAGCCCAGGTAAGGCTTCGACAGTGCCCTATAACGTGAAGGCGCCATCCACAGCGCATTTTCCACATGTTTGCTCTGTAGCAGAGAGCTCTGGAGACTAGACCCGGTCTGAATGGGAAAATGAGGCCTGGAGGCAAACCCATTGCTGTGGCGTCTTAACAGCGAAACACCTCTTGCACCAGGGAAGAATGAAAACGCACTCCCTTGGGCTACCTTTTATGACTCTAAGGAAGAGACCCTGCCAGGCTGCCTTTAGCTGAAAATCACAAGGGGCTGGAAAGCGTAACCTGGAAAGTCAGTGGAAAAGGCCACGGTGCCTGGGCCCAGCGCCCGGGTAGGGCTTCCTCAAGCCAGGGAACCTCAAGGAACACTCCTCAGAGCTATTGCCCCATGTGTGCTCTGTAGCAGAGAGCTCTTGAGACTAGGTCTGTTCTGACTGGGAAACAGAGGCCCTGGGACCAGACACATTCTAGGGGCTTCTGAAGAGCCAAACACTTGATGTTCAAGGGAGGATGGAAAAAGCAATAACTTGTGCTTCCTTTGCTCCCTCCATGGAAGAGATCCTTCTACGCCGGCGTCAGGCTGAAAATCACATGGGACTAGGAATTGCTACCTGGGAAGTATGTTTGTAGGGGCCATAGGAATTAGGTTGCACAACCCGGGTAATGCTTCGACACTGCCCTGGAACGTGAAGGCACCCTCCACAGTGCTTTTTCCACATGTCTGCTCTGTAGCAGAGAGCTCTGGAGACTAGGCCTGGTCTGACTGGGAAACTGAGGCCTGGAGGCAAACCCATTGTTTTGGCGTCTTAACAGCCAAACACCTCTTTCACCAGAGAAGATTGAATAAGCACTTCCTTGGGCTACCTTTTATGACTCTAAGGAAGAGACCCTGCCAGGCTGCTTTTGGCTGAAAATCACAAGGGGCTTGAAAGTGCTACCTGGAAAGTCTGTGGAAGAGGCCATAGTGCCTAGGCCCCAGTGCCCGGGTAGGGTTTCCCCAAGCAAGGAAACCTCAAGGAACACTCCTCAGAGCTATTGCCCCATGTGTGCTCTGTAGCAGAGAGCTCTTGAGACTAGGTCTGTTCTGACTGGGAAACTGAGGCCCTGGGAGCAAATCCATTGTTGTGGCTTCTTAACAGACAAACAGCTCTTGCACCGTGAAAGATTGAGTAAGCACTCCCTTGGGCTACCTTTTATTACTCTAAGGAAGAGACCCTGAAACGCTGCTTTGGGGCTTAAAATCAAAAGGGGCTGGGAAGTGCTACCTGGAAAGTCAGTTGTATCGGCCATAGTGCCTAGGTCCCATAGACCAGGTAAGGCTTCGACAGTGCCCTGGAATGTGAAGGGACCCTCCGCAGCACTTTTTCCACATGTCTCCTGTGTAGCAGAGAGCTCTGGAGAATAGTCCTGGTCTGACTGGGAAACACAGGCCTGGAGGCAAACCCATTGTTGTGGTGTCTTAACAGCCAAACACCTCTTGCACCTGGGAAGATTGAATAAGCACTCCCTTGGGCTACCTTTTATGACTCTAAGGAAGACACCCTGCCAGGCTGCTTTTGGCTGAAAATCACAAGGGGCTGGAAAGTGCTACCTGGAAAGTCAGTTGTAGGGGCCATAGTGCCTAGGTCCCAAAGCCCAGGTAAGGCTTCGACAGTGCCCTGGAACGTGAAGGCACCGTCCACAGCGCTTTTTCCACATGTCTCCTCTGTAGCAGAGAGGTTTGGAGAGTAGGCCTGGTCTGACTGGATAACTGAGGCCTGGAGGCAAACCCATTGTTGTGACGTATTAACAGCCAAACCATACTTGCTCCAGGGAAGATTGAATAAGCACTCCCTTGGGCTACCTTTTATGACTCTAAGGAAGAGACCCTGAAACGCTCCTTTGGGGCTGAAAATCAAAAGGGCCTGGGAAGTGCTAAATGGAAAGTCAGTTGTAGGGGCCATATTGCCTAGGTTCCAAAGCCCAACTAAGGCTTCGACAGTGCCCTGGAAGTGAAGGCACCCTCCACAGCGCTTTTTCCACATGTCTGCTCTGTAGCAGAGAGCTCTGGAGACTAGGCCTGGTCTGACTGGGAAACTGAGGGCTGGAGGCAAACCCATTGTTGTGGTGTCTTAACAGCCAAACACCTCTTGCACCTGGGAAGATTGAATAAGCACTCCTTTGGGCTACCTTTCATGACTCTAAGGAAGAGAGTCTGCCAGGCTGCCCTTGGCTGAAATTCACAAGGGGCTGGAAAGTGCGACCTGGAAAGTCAGTGGAAGAGGCCACAGTGGCAATGCCCCAGCGCCCGGTTAGGGCTTCCCCAAGGCAGGGAACCTCAAGGAACACTCCTCAGAGCTATTGCCCCATGTGTGCTCTGTAGCAGAGAGCTCTTGAGACTAGGTCTGTTCTGACTGGGAAACTGAGGCCCTGGGAATAGACCCATTGTTTTGGCTTCTTCACACACAAACACCTCTTGCACCATGGAAGACTGAATAAGCACTCCCTTGGGCTACCTTTTATGATCCTAAGGAAGAGACCCTGAAACGCTGCTTTGGGGCTGAAAATCAAAAGGGGATGGGAAGTGCTACCTGGAAAGTCAGTGGTAGGGACCATTGTGCCTAGGCACCACCGCCCGGGTAGGGCTTTCCCAGGGCATGGGAACAGCAAGGCACCCTCCTCAGATCTAAAGCCCCATGTGTAATCTGTAGCAGAGAGCTCACGAGACTAGGTTTGGTCTGACTGGGAAACTGAGGCCCTGGAAACAGAACCATTGTAGGGGCTTCTGAACAATCCAACACTTTCTGTTTGAGGGAGGATGAAAAAGCAATATCTTGGGCTGCCTTTGCTCCCTCCTTGGAAGTGAGCCTGCCAAGCCGGCCTCGTGCTGAAAATCACATGGGGCTGGAAATGTTACCTGGGAGGTGAGTTTGTAGCGACCATAGCGAGTAGGACTCACTGCCCAGGTAAGGCTTAGAAAGTGCCCTGGAACGTGAAGGCACCCTTCACTGCACATTTTCCACATGTCTGCTCTGTAGCAGAGAGCTCTGGAGTCTAGTCCTGGTCTGACTAGGCAAGTGAAGCCTGGAGGGAAACCCATTGTTGTGGCTTCTTCACAGCCAATCACCTGTTGTGCCAGGGGGGATTGAATAAGCACTCCCTTGGGCTATCTTTTATGATTCAAAGGAAGAGACCCTGAAAGGTTGCTTTGGGGCTGAAAATCAAAAGGGGCTGGAAAGTGCTACCTCGAAAGTCAGTTTAGGGGCCATAGTGCCTAGGTACCACAGCCCCGGTAGGGCTTCCCAAAGCCCGGGAACGTCAAGACACCCTTCTCAGAGCTATTGCCCCATGTGTGCTCTGTAGAACAGAGTTCGTGAGACTAGGTCTGTTCTGACTGGGAGACTGAGGACCTGGGAACAGAACCATTGTAGGGGATTCTGAACTGCCCAACACTTGTTGTTCAAGGAAGGATGGAAAAAGCAATAACTTGTGCTGCCCTTGCTCCCTCCATGGAAGAGATAATGTCACGCTACGCTCAGGCTGAAAATCACATGGGGCTGGGAAGTGCTACCTGGGAAGTCCGTTTGTAGGGTCCACAGCGATTAGGGCCCCCCGCCCAGGTAAGGATTGTCAGTGCCCTGGAACATGAAGGCAACCTCCACAGTGCTTTTTCGACATGTGTTCTCTGTAGCAGAGAGCTCTGGAGACTAGGCCTGGTCTGACTAGGTAACAGAGGCATGGAGGCAAACCCATTGTGTGGCTTTTTAACAGCCAAACACTTCTTGCACCAGGGAATATTGAATAAGCCCTCCCTTGGGCTACCTTTCATGACTCTAAGGAAGAGACCCTGCCAGGCTGCCTTTGGCTGAAAATCACAAGGGGCTGAAAAGTGCTACCTGGAAAGTCAGTGGAAGAGGCCGCAGTGCCTAGGCCCCACCACCCGGGTAGGGCTTCCCCAAGCCAGGGAACCTCAAGGAACACTCCTCAGAGCTATTGTCCCATGTGTGCTCTGTAGCAGAGAGCTCTTGAGACTAGGCCTGGTCTGACTAGGGAACAGAGGCCTGGAACAGTCCCAGTGTTTTGGTGTCTGAAGAGATTCTCTCTTGCCCCGCGAGGGAAGCCTGAGAACGAATCTCTGGGACTGCCTTTCCTCTCTGCAAGGAAGAGAGCCTGCCGAGCCTGCACCAGGTGCAGGTGCCATCGGGCTGGGAAGTGCTAGCTGGGAAGTCAGTTTTTAGCGGCCTGAGCTTCCAGGCCCCACTTCCCGGGGAGCAATCTTCAAAACTTTGTTTCACAATGTGTGCTCTGTAACAGAGAGCTTGCGAGAACTAGGCCTGGTCTGCCCCATGTGTGCTCTGTACTGGGGTCTAAACTGGGAAACTGAGGCCTGGGAGCAGACCCATTGTTGTGGCTTCTTCACAGACAAACACCTCTTGCCCCAGGGAAGATTGATTAAGCACTCCCTTGGGCTACTTTTTTTATGACTCTAAGGATGAGACCCTGGCAGGCTGCCTTTGGCTGAAAATCAGAAGAGGCTGGAAATTCAGTGGAAGAAGCCACAGTGCCTAGGCCCCAATGCACGGGTACGGCTTCCCCAAGCCAGGGAACCTCAAGGAACACTCCTCAGAGCTATTACCCCATGTGTGCTCTGTAGCAGAGAGCTCTTGAAACTAGGTCTGTTCTGACCCAAACACTTGATGTTCAAGGGACGATGGAAAAAGCAATAACTTGTGCTTCCTTTGCTCCCTCCATGGAAGAGATCCTTCTACGCCGGCGTCAGGCTGAAAATCACATGGGACTAGGAATTGCTACCTGGGAAGTATGTTTGTAGGGGCCATAGGAATTAGGTTGCACAACCCGGGTAATGCTTCGACACTGCCCTGGAACGTGAAGGCACCCTCCACAGTGCTTTTTCCACATGTCTGCTCTGTAGCAGAGAGCTCTGGAGACTAGGCCTGGTCTGACTGGGAAACTGAGGCCTGGAGGCAAACCCAATGTTTTGGCGTCTTAACAGCCAAACACCTCTTTCACCAGAGAAGACTGAATAAGCACTTCCTTGGGCTACCTTTTATGACTCTAAGGAAGAGACCCTGCCAGGCTGCTTTTGGCTGAAAATCACAAGGGGCTTGAAAGTGCTACCTGGAAAGTCTGTGGAAGAGGCCATAGTGCCTAGGCCCCAGTGCCCGGGTAGGGTTTCCCCAAGCAAGGAAACCTCAAGGAACACTCCTCAGAGCTATTGCCCCATGTGTGCTCTGTAGCAGAGAGCTCTTGAGACTAGGTCTGTTCTGACTGGGAAACTGAGGCCCTGGGAGCAAATCCATTGTTGTGGCTTCTTAACAGACAAACAGCTCTTGCACCGTGAAAGATTGAGTAAGCACTCCCTTGGGCTACCTTTTATGACTCTAAGGAAGAGACCCTGAAACGCTGCTTTGGGGCTTAAAATCAAAAGGGGCTGGGAAGTGCTACCTGGAAAGTCAGTTGTATCGGCCATAGTGCCTAGGTCCCATAGACCAGGTAAGGCTTCGACAGTGCCCTGGAACGTGAAGGCACCCTCCACAGCACTTTTTCCACATGTCTCCTGTGTAGCAGAGAGCTCTGGAGAATAGTCCTGGTCTGACTGGGAAACACAGGCCTGGAGGCAAACCCATTGTTGTGGTGTCTTAACAGCCAAACACCACTTG